>QGED01000136.1:0-29046 GCA_004367475.1 Fusarium camptoceras | reverse complement strand
GCATCAAAAGCATCCTCTACAAGTTACAATTCGGGCCCGAGAGCCAGATTTCAAATCTCAGATATTGCCGCTTCACTCGCCGTTATGGCGCTGGGATTCTCAGGCAACTCAACGAAGCATTCCTCACCGGCCTACGCATCGTCAGTGATAACCTAGACCAATAGGAGGAAGAGCTCGCAATGTTTCTGCTTAGCAAAGATAAGTGTTCCAAGCGCTTTAAGCTGTAAGCACCCAGTATCCTGTCTACTATAACCTGCTGATACCTGCTAGCTAAATTATCTTCGTTGCAAAGGTTGGCTGGGTCTGCGCCCGTGATATACTAATCTCTTGCCGTAGCCTTGTATATCTCCAAGTAGGATTGACCTTTTGCTATAAGAGGATCTATACTAAGCACAGCATTACCACCTCCCCTACTTGCCCTTAGATATTTATGGCAATTACCAAAGCCATGAGATACGCAGTCTTAAATAAGAGTAACTATTGTTAAAAATACACAATTCACCAAAGTCGGGTTGCCGGAGCTGTGCCACTCACAGACTATGATACCATCTATCGAGGTATCCGAGGGCCATCACCTAGCGTGGTGCATTGGACAAGTTTGCTCTGTACGACCAGGATCTGTTGGTGGTAAGATACCCTGCAATGAATACTTAGTAAAATAACACTTCTAAAAACGAACTGTCATTGGACAGTTATCTATTATGATGAGCCTTATCCTCAATTTATGACTTCAAGATTAGCTTCAATGGGTAGGAATTGCACAGCTATCTTATCGCCGAGGTCTGAAGGATGAAGCTCATGTGGACCCTTAGAAGCTCAAGCTCCAGCTCAAGCTCGACGCTTAACGCCGGCATCGGCGAGCGATGGTCCGGAACCCCGCAGCCGGAATTTACCTCATGTCGCAATTGAGGGGCACAATTAATTGATCTCAGTCTCAAGGGTTCAGGGACAAAAGTTTGGTCATTTCTTCATTTATTCTTCATCTCAGAGCAATCGCAAATGGCTCAAATCTAGACTGATCTATGAAGGGAAATGGTCTTTCCATCACTACAGAAACATGTTTGTTCTTAAATGTCGTACTAATCCCAATTCCCAAGCTCATCCTTTTGCGCTCATCTGCAAGGTATCATAAAATTCTCATGCTTTTTGTTGTGACAAATAATTAATTTACTGGGGGAGGACCTTCTCCTTGGCAAGAGGAGTGAATCGGAGGTAAGGCTTGACGATGCGGAACTCGGGGAACAGAGTCTTGGCCTCCTCGTTCTTGACGGAGGGGTGGACAATGACATCCTCACCAGGGACCCAGTTGATAGGAGTGGTGATGCGGTACTTGTCTCCGGTCTGGAGGGAGTCGATGACACGGAGGACCTCGGCGGCGTTACGGCCGGTGGAGGCAGGGTAGGAGAAGATGGTGCGGATGGTCTTCTTGGGGTCGATGATGAAGACGGATCGGATGGTGAAGGCGATACCCTTCTCATCGACGTTGGTGGCATCCTGCTGGTCGATCCTGATAATTGTTAGTTTGCGCAATGACTGCATGGTTAAGGGTTGTCTTACATGTCGTAGAGGAGAGAGACCTGGCGCTGCTTATCGCCAATGATGGGGAACTCGACGTTTCCGCCAGTAACCTCACCAATATCCTTGATCCATCCCTCGTGGGACTCAATGGTGTTGGCGGAGAGACCGATCAGCTTGACACCACGCTTGGTGAACTCAGGCTGGAGCTTGGCGAAAGCACCGAGCTCAGTGGTGCAGACGGGGGTGTAATCCTCAGGGTGAGAGAAGAGGATGACCCAGTTGTCGCCGATGAACTCGTGGAAGTCAATGTTTCCCTTGGTGGTCTCGGCCTGGAAGTTGGGGGCGGTAGAGCCCAGACGAAGAGGAGCAGGAGCAGACATTTTGTGTTTTGTGAGAGATGAAGATTTTGGTATGAAGGAGAAGAAGAGAAGGGCGGGGGAGCAGGAGGGGAGAGGGATTATATAGATGTGAGACAAGACAGGAGGGAACCTGAAGGAAAGGTGGCCTAGCAACTGAAGTGCCTCAATTGTTTACTTGGAGAGCTTAGGCTGGCTTGCAGAGGACACCTTGTTGGAGAAAATAGTGGCACCTATTGATAGGAGGGGAGCTAGGGAATGACGATCTGGGCTATTTGGCCGTGCTGATTGAAGACGCCACGAGGCCTGTGATATTGGTGATTGGGAGAGCCAAGCTTATGGTCTCCGGTATTGGTGTTGGCGTTGCAGCCGTGCCCCTCCATGACTTGAAGATGTTCCTGGAGATGAAATCACAGTACTGTTCAGTTTTATTGTTCCCACAGTTATGGAATGTTTTAATGCTCTTTATTTCCCTTATTCTTCTTATTCCTCTCATTCTTCTTCATTGTACAGTCAGCTCATAACAGTTCCCCAGGTTCATCATGACAACCCCGCCAAAATAATAAAGACGTCTCCCCACCATCCGCATCAATGTCCGCCCCTCACTTGAACCCCAGAGGGGCAAGGCTCAGTATTGCGTGCTGCAAACGCGTCATGATTGGTTAGCTCAGACGCATGGTGCCATCTGGCGCGGCAATGCTGCCATCGACCTGTTCCTGACGCAATTCGGTGATGCGATGGCCCGGGGAAATTTGTAAGCTCGGAAGTCGGGGATCAACCACCTGTCTTGAAGGCATCATGTAGATCACCATGGTCTCATGGTACTTTTTGTATCTAGTGTGTCTTCTTCTTTAGAGAGATTCGCATAATATTCCGCCCGAGCCGACCGCAACTAATGTTACTGACTCTAGGGTATTTTATGCGAAGAATTAGCATACAGTCGAACGTTCGAGGCTCCAGTCTGATAGATGAGAAATTAATTGACTTCTACGGAGGCTATTCATCAAACTACTAGTGTTAGAGTAAGCGGGCATGAATATGTTCTACTACAAAGAATGCTGTGTTGTCGTTCTCCTCGCATTGACACTGCTTGCTGTGTCGTCACGATATCGATTGAGGCGCATTCTCTCTCAGCATCATCCAAAATCGTCACCACATCACCCGAACAGCATATCGAGAATTTCTGGACCCAAAACTGTCACCGAATACCTAGCTTAAGAGAGCTCAATGTCGCGTAGCTTTCCTCGACTACCTACGCGCCAAAACCATAAGGGACGAAATAGTTTGATCACTTTAGGTGAGTTTGACTCATTGCTTGGGCTAGCTTTATTTTGGCAACCTAAACCAGTCCTAAGTTGATGGTATAGTGGGGCTGCTCTTGCATCACGGCCCCCACCACTATTGCTGCACGGTTTAGTTCTCGACACAACCCCAGTCTTCAACAACAAGATGAGGCCGCGTGGCCTAATGGTTAAGGCGCTAGATTTCGGCTCACCGATTTCCAATTCTCTAGAGATTCCAGGTTCGACTCCTGGCGTGGTCGTTTCTTTTTGCCTTTTTCTGTTGTGTTTTTGCTTTTTCTTTTTTTATTGCATCACGTCATTTCAGTTACACGTGCAAACAGAGATCTGGCGTTGTGAGACATTCCAGGCTTATTTTTGGGTTCGGGTTTCTCCTTATGCAGGATTGGGGCGCGGAAGTAGTAAGCTTAAAATTAGAATTCAAATCAACTCAACTCAGCCCTGCGTGCCTGCCCATGCTCCAGCGCCTTCCTCATTCTTTGTAAAAAGACAGAAGTGCAAGGCGATGGTTTAATTGAGCTCAGTGACATTTATTACGATCGCCTCACCTCAAACCAGGGCTGAGCTGTACTGTAGACACAAAATCTGAAACTCGCGGGTGGTTAGAAGCTAAATCATCCTACCGCAAAAAGAAAGTGCAGATGCCACGCGTCGGAGCAAGCTTTCCCTGTTTCCAATCGACACTCGACATCAAATCATGAGGCGCTGTGTATTAAGGGGCAGTGGAGAATTGTTATAACTGAGGCATGGATCTTCGTTATCTGAATCGGGGCTGGACTTTAAACACCCCAGACACTTCGATTACGATTATTCCTCCTTGTTCCTGTAAACTTCTTCTTTTTTCGTTTGTTTTTGTTTTAAACTGCAAGGGGCCATTCATTCTTTCTTACAACATTCGTCTTGAGGATGATGTTTACCATGTCGCGCCCCTCAGTATTAACCTGTGTCATCATCGCAGCCAGTGTCTCTCTTTTCCTGGTCGTCTTTACTTTCTTCCAAGAATCTTTGGAAGTCCCTTGGACTTATGTACACAGCAAAGCAGAAGAGTATCTTAACACAAGCACAGATACAAACACAACATCTCCCTCGTATGTCTCTTTTCTTTCTCTTCCCTGTTCAATTAACCTTTGGTGGCTGCATTTCGCCCCGCTGTCGATAAACTTGGCATCATCTTGGCTTACGCTAACAATCTTTAATTGACCACAGACAAAACACCACTTCTTCGGTACATAACTGTCAAGATCCTTATCGTCAACCTGGTTACCTTTATATCCCGGCTGATATAAACGGCACCGACCAATACAAAAAGACACAATGGATTCCTTTCTCTGACGACCTTCTCGATGCTGCCGCCCCCGATTATGCTGTCTACCCCCCAGCCGGCGAAGTCATCTTCAACGCGACGCAACCGGAGTCCGACTACGTCAAGTCCTCTTCTACACCGCGGCAATGGCTCCCTGAAGCTATCGCCGAGAGTGCCCGTCGAAAGAAGGCTATTAACGCTGATGGCAAGACCAAGGTCGACGCCTTCGCAGCTATGAAGGATGATGGTGACTTCGGCTGGCTCTGGGGTCGTCGCATCATTCTATTCAGTGACTCCGTTGATCGGTTCATGATGCAGTTCTTCTGTAGCGAGTTCAAGCGTCCCATGCAACAACCAAAGCCTCACACGATCGCCAGCTGCAGCATTCCCGAGTTCAACCTGACCTTTATCCACTGGCATCATGCTGGCTCCATGACGTACCGACCTGAGTGGTGGTGGATGGACGATATGGAGGAGATCGCCTTTGAGGAGCGCTGGGATAAATACTGGACGCCCATGTACGACCAGGTCCGCGGACCCAACAACAGACCCGACCTTATTCTCTGGCAGAACGGACTCTGGGACCAGCGCGCCTTCTGGGAAGCTGGCGAAGCGAACCACGAAATCGATGTGTATCCCATGGGAACCCGCGTGCGCCAACTGGTCTGGCAAGAAATCCGTTTCGCAGCCGCTCGCACTCGTGATTTCGTCGAGCGCATCCAGCGTGAATTTCCCGGCTCGCCGACCATGTTCCGCAGCATGACAATGCACCGCATGAGCGACGCCACCGATGCATCCATCTACGATCTCGAGAGATTATCGCGTGCGATTGCAGCAAAGGCGGGCCACGAGGTTTTTGAATGGGGACGTATGATTACTTCTCTTTCGATGCTGTACAAGGACAAGACGCACCCTGGAAAGGGACCTGCGAGTTGGCTTTGGGGGAACATGGTGCTTGAGTATCTTGCGCGTGTAGGTGGTGCGGGAGATGAGACGAGGATGCCTTACTTTGATGGATGGGATAAGTGCCATGATGAGTTGGTGGGCTGGGGTGGACGATAGTTGGGTATACATATATCATGAATAGAATAGACTAATTACAAAGTGCAATACTTGGCCTCCATTTGCGACTTCTGATGGGCGGACCTATTAAGCTTGCGCGCATGTGAGATGGGCGTTGCCCGTTGGTCTTTGGCTCTGAGTTCAAGCCGCTGAGTTTAAACCCCGTCCTGGACGTTGACCGTTGTTTCGGGAGGTAGAGCCCACGCTCAAAAACCGCACACCATCATGGAATGGTTCTTCGTACCATTACTTCCTCACATACTCAATCTTTCTTGAAAGCCAGCATCCAATCGTCACCCCAACGACAGTACCCTTCTCATCTCGTCGGAACACCAATGTCCAGTCGCCAGGCGGCTTCGCATCCATACCTCTCGGGTTCGCAAGCGCCCACACATCATCACCCAGATATTTCATGAACTGAGCCGGGCTCTCACCCAAGAATCCATCAAAAGTGCCAAACACGAGACCGCCTTGGTTGACGCAGTGGAAAGTTGAGTTGATCTCTGGAGAGTAAAAGTCGCCTTCGAAGGCAGAGCTGTCGACAGCAATGGTATCGACCTTGAGACGTCTGGCGGTAATGGTTCTGTTCTCCTTTAGGCGTTGGATGCGGATTGTGTCGCCGTCGATCACGGCCGCCATACCCTTAGACTCGCCGCGTTCGGGATCGGTTAGTTTGACTGGTTCGACATAGTTGGCGTATACGACCTGAACGTGCCCTTTTTGCCCGAGAGTCACGGTGATGGCTAATTGAGTGCCCTCGTCGAGATAGATACCAGGCCAAGAAGGGGATGCTTCAACTAAAGCTGGTGCAGGTGGCTTTTGAAGACCCAGGATGCTCTTCATGATAAATTCTGATAGCGTCGCAGCATCGGCCTCGTGATTGAACATGACCACTACAGACAATCGTTCCTCCGGTACGTGAGCTCTATACAGCCTGTAACCACGCAGAGCACCTCCATGTCCAATAGCTCCTAGGCTTCCAATCTCGGTATGCGCCAGACCTTGCGCATAAGTCGAAGGTACACCGTCGCTGAAGGTGGAAGGCTGGAAGATCTTGCGGTACCAGCTCTCGGGATCAAACAGAGCACGATCCAAGAAGGATTCGTAAGCGATCATATCCGCCAGCGAAGCAATAATGCCAGCGTCTCCGGCCCATTCAATGCGGTTGTCAGCAGGAATATACCCTCGCTGCTCATCTCCTTCATACCCCACGATCGGCGCAGGCAGCTTCGCTGAGTCTGGCCATAGCGCTGCAGTCTTCATACCCGCAGGCGCAAAGATCCTCTCATTGAGCAGCGATGAAAGTGACTCTCCGGTTGTAGCCTCGATAACACGCGCTACGATGTTGTAGTTAGTGTTGGAGTAAGAATACTCTGTACCCGGCTCAAAGTGAAAAGACTTGAGGCTCTCCAGCATCGGTCCATTGTGCTCAGCCAAAGAATAAGGATCCTCGGGCTTGGCACCCCAAAGCAATGTGATAGCCCAATAATCACGAATACCAGATCGGTTGTTGCAAAGATCATCGAGTCTCAACTTCCCAGTCTTAGCCAACTCAGGTAGAATCTCTTCCAACTTGGTCTGAAACTGCTCCCTCACATCACCCTTCGCCTTTAGCTTTTCTGTTGGATTGCGCTCCAAATCCACGACAAGCGCGCATAGCATCTGCTTCGATATGGAACAGATGGGTATTTGCGTCTCGGGAGTCATAGGGATGCGACGGTTGAAGTCGGCGTAGCCCCAGACGCGATGGTCGATGAGGGCGCCTTCTGAGAGGACGGCGATGGCACCGCCCGGACCGCGGATGCGGGAGGGGATTGCCTTTAGGACATCGTCTACAATCTGCTTTGATACTGGCATTTTCTTCTCTTGTCTTCTGATGGGTGATTTGCTTGGTAGGCTGTCGTGGATGCGGGGTTGAAGTTGATGTCTGACAATACGTAATTGGAAGGTGGGACAATTCTGTTGGATGACTGCACATTGAGGGCCTGCATCTAATCGCCCGTGCCGCATACATATCTTGCCTTTTCTGACAGAACCTCTAGTAAAAGTTTCGTCGCACTCTCTTTACACCATTATCGACAACTACTCCAGCAAGGTTGTGATATTTGTGTTAGTAACTTGGAGCCCGTGACTCTACCCGAGCCTCTGATGAGTCCAACTGGTCATAGCTCCTCCTTCAGATCCATAACAGCCTCGAAGCTCACCAACCCTTCATGTTGGACCCTTTGTTTGCCTGCCGCCGTTGAGCTGGCTTGTATCCCATGCAATCGGCTTTCGTGCCGTAAATTTTAGCCAAGATATAGGCAAACTTAAACACCTACCCGGCTCCAGGGTATATTGAAACTCTAATAGCGGCAGTTGAGAAGTAACGCATGGACCAGCGTTTGGAAGTAGCATTGAGAGAGACCACAATCCAATAACGCAGAAGACTGTCAATGGTCCTCCACGTCGGCAAAGGAACAATTGCTGGCCAATTGTGAAACATAAGTTACGATGCATATGATTACGACGCTGTTGTTTTGTTCGGTGTTTGCTCAACCACTCTTGACGCACTTTGATATTACAGGCTGTTTCGTAAAGCTCAAACAGCAACATAAACAAATACCATGCCTATATTCTCAATCGTATCACTTTACGAAGTAGGGACGAACACTACCATGATAGGAAAGTATAGTAGATGGTATATACTGACGATCATACTGTAACCAGTAGCTAGCTGTTTCGAATTTTACGGTCTGGACCACAGTCTGGACTTTTTAACATATACAACATGTCTCATATTTGTGATCTCAGCCAAGCCGGCAAGTGTTTTAGACAACTGGTTTTTGTTGTTATGCGGCTTTCGTGCCATGAATTACAATCTCTCCGACAGGAAATTGCTCTATATAAACTCAAAGTATTAGACGTCTCTCCAGGTTAAGTGTCTTGGCATCAGATACAGGGACGTATCCGTATTCAAAGCATGCGATAAGATATGGACTATTAAGCATCCTCTGCAAGCATGACTATCTCCTCGGACTCGGTGCCTTGGGTATCCGTCCGATCATATAGAGCAGAATCTTAACAAACCTCTTGGTAATCATATTTACGTCCATTTTGGCTCATGACGTGAAGTAAAGTGACACTAGTTGCCAAAAAGAGATTGGCCGTTGTACGCTCCCGAGATTGAACGAACCCAGTTCTCTGGGTGACCCTTGTCGGATGTACTAGGAAAAAGAACACACCCAACGTCCGTCAGACTTCCACCCGAAATTCTAGACGCTACCGGTTTTTCTTTTAGGGGGCGGGCTAAGGGCGGGCGCTGTCAGGAGGAACCCCGAACGCGATTGGATTGGTCGGCCGCCATGGGAAATATAGCGAGTGGGTTTACTTATCGTCCTGACTTTGCATTACATATAGCAAGGATAGCAATAGTAATACCACTATTTAATATCTTGGCTAAATGAATAATCTGGCTTTTTTGTTTCGGTGAATGTTTTGGTCTGATACTTTGGTTATTTTTGTGTAGGGGACCTGCATGTGCGAGAGGGTTCATCCTGGACTGTTTCTCCTGAGGCTTAAATTAGCGCTTAGTAGTCAGCATCTGATCAGAATTGTGCCGCAGTTGAGAGCATCTTTCCGTCCGAAGTCACTGTCGCCTAGAGTCCGCGGAAGTTCTTAGATACAATAGGTGCCGATACGTATATATCACACGTTGTCTTTGATGGTTACTCTTGATATGGATCCAGCATTCTCCTTTAACTACCGGATTTTTCTCTCATCCATGGGTTCCTGAAACACGGCCCCTTTGTCGTCATAAGTTGACTTAGTCGATCCCACCCGGGCGGCCCCTTCAGGGTTCTTTCCAGAAGCTTTGTGGTGTGGTATCGCATTGGATAGGTTGGATCGAGGGTTGCCCCTGCAGGGCCTTACTCTATCCGAAACCAGGCCGCCTATCCAGGGTAGACTAAAGTGTCAGGAGCGCTAATAGACTTTGGTTAATAGTTAGGGGATCAGGGATCCATTGCTCTACCGTTGAAAGGAACGTTTGTCTTTGCTCGGATCACCAGTTGTTGGTGACAAGATATAAGTGGATGATCAGACAGCTCGGACAGTTGAAAATAAATATTCTATACAGTACACCCAGTGTGATCATTAGTGAGATATCTAGAGGAAACAAAATAGATGCACTGCTCCCTAACTTTTGGTGTCCCGCCCTGGCCCGTGCGCCTTCAGCTGCCAGAGGACAGTTAGTCTAACCCTGTCACTTCTTCACCAGGATATGCCATCGTATTGGCTCAATCCAATCGAATTGGATCCAATCCATCCCTAATCCCTTCACGTCCGTCCACAGTCGTGCGCCTTCGCTTGGTTGCCGCTGTGCGTTGTGATTGCTGTGATTGTGCCGTGCTCGTTCCTGGCATATGTCGGTTTAGTCACTAGCACAGCGGGAAAAAAGGACACAGCGCTGACATTGGACGAAGCTACTGTGTCCTGCCTACATTTCTCTCCCCAACCTCCTTAAACCTTGCATCGTTCGTTATCCTCCTCCACGACGATCAATCTTGGCTGCTCATTCCCTTGCAGTAAAACATCACATACAGTACGTGCTGCATACGTTACCCGCCAATTCATCTCGTCACGGTGTCAGGCCCTCCCTGTTTTTGTTCTCTCTCCACCGCGTGGCCCTTTTTCTCGAAGCCCCCCTTGTTCCTTTCTCCGTCCCGCACCGTCCCTGTCGTTCTTATCCTCCTTCGGGTCATCCATCTCGGTCCTGTCTCCAGACGGAGCCTCTTCCCCCGCGACCGTCGACTCTTCCGTTCTTCCGCCTGGTGGTTGACGACTCCAGCTTCAGCCCTTCCACGTTTTCTATCAGCCTTGGAGCCCTTTGTTCGTCTCCCCCTCGCTAATTAACCCTACCCGACCCTGCCCAACCTGCCCTGTCCTTGACCCATCTTTGGCGGTGACGCCCCTGTCCTCACCGGATCGCACTCACGATCTCCAGCGCAACCTCCCGGGCATATCCAGCTTGGCTCTCCCGTCTCGCTGGTTATCTTGTTGCTTTTGCTTCCTATTTGGTTAGCCACTTGTGCAAGCTCCTTTCCTCTTCCCCGCCATCTATTACATGTCCTTTGTTACTTTGTCCAGACACCTTTCGTCTCATGCTGTGCCACTCGCAGCTTCAAGTCGAGCACAATGGAAGACACTCCAGAACTAACTTCCCGCAAGGGTTCGGTAGGCAACATCGAGAATACCTCTCGCTTTTCTGAAATCACCATCGACGATAAACCAACCGGTCGATATACCCCCGATATCCTCGCTGGCGTCTATCGAGGTATCCGAAAACTACCGTCTGTCAAGCTTTCTCGAAGCCCCTCGCGACTGAATTTAAAGAGCTCGTCGAATAGCTTGCACTCTGCGCATTCTTCTACTTCAAGTGTTCCGCCACCAATCGAGACGCAAAACCCTCAGCATGTTAGAAACTTGACGCTTCAATATAGCCTAGCGAAACCTCTACCGAAGTCGCCTCCTTGCCGAGATTCGATATCCCCGCACGACTCGAATTCCCCCAATCTACCTAGTGTGCCAGAAGGGGAGATCACAGATTTGTGTTTCCCCGACCCATCTCCCTCAACATCACCTTTACCAACACCACCACCGAAGCCAGAAGGGTATAGCTACCTCGATAGCCGACCGAGCACTATGGAATCTGCCTCTGCTGCGCAATCGCAGCACCCGTACGGTGGACATGAAACCAACAATAGCATGAGCAGCGTGTCAAGTGCCAGATATGACTCCCAGGATCCGAACAACGACCTAAAGCCTCGGAGTACTTCAACTTCAGCTGGGCCATCACCAAATGTCGCGCAACGCCCAGCTCAACCTGTGGGTGGACCTTCCAGCAGCGGACCTTCCACGCATTTATCTGGCCTTATGTGCAATGTTCACCGAACGACCGGACGCGAACCCCATGCGCTTGTTGGAGCCACAACCACCATCTTGGGAGATAAGCTCTATGTTTTTGGAGGAAGGATTCTTTCTAGGAGTCGTCCTGCTCCTCTGACATCAGATATGTACGAGCTCGACCTTATTCGACGACACTGGACGAAATTGGAAACGACAGGCGATATTCCCCCTCCGAGATACTTCCATTCCATGTGCGCATTGGGCGATACTAAGATGGTTTGCTACGGAGGCATGTCACCTGCCCCCAACCAACCTCCCGGTGCCGATGCACAGCAACCTGAAATCACTGTTATGTCCGACATTTACATTTACGACGTCAACACCAAGGCCTGGACTTTTATCCCGACGCAGGACCCCCCGCAGGGCCGATATGCCCACTGTGCCTGCATTCTACCCTCTGCCGCCTCATTCTCTTCGCATCGCGCACCTCTTTCTGCTTTACAACATAACCCTTCGACCGGCAATAATGAGGGACGAATCGGCATTAATATTGACGGGTCTGGAGGTGCTGAAATGGTGATTGTTGGTGGACAAGACGGCAGAAACAATTACATTGAGCAAATCAGCGTTTTCAACTTGCGAAGCCTGAAATGGACGTCGACACAGCCTCTGAACAAGAGCTGGGGCGCGTATAGGAGCGTCACTGCTCCTCTACCTCCTTCAGTAGCTTCCAAGCTCGGCCGACAACAACAGTCAAACGGAATGCATCGCCCCGACGCAGGTATTAGCCAAGAAGCGCGCGAACCAGGCGCATCGATGCTGATCTACTGCAATTATAATTTCTTGGATGTCAAACTGGAGCTACAAATTCGGTCACCGGATGGTACTCTCACCGAGAGACCCATGTCTGGCAACTACTCACCACCCGGACTTAGATTCCCGAACGGTGGAGTTATCGATACGCATTTTGTTGTTAGCGGAACTTACCTCACTTCATCTCGACAAGAGTACGCGCTTTGGGCTCTTGATTTGCGAACATTGACTTGGAGCCGTATTGATGCTGGAGGAAGCGTATTCAGCCAGGGCAGCTGGAATCGTGGAGTTTTGTGGAACCGCCGAAACACTTTCGTGATCCTGGGCAACCGGAAAAGAAGTCTCGTCGATGACTATAATCATCGACGCATCAACTTTTCCAATGTGTGCATGGTTGAGCTTGAGGCATTCGGCTTTTACGACAATCCCCGGAAGACAAGCCCTCTTTCCGGTTTCATCTCAGCCAGCAGCCCTTACGCTGGGCCTGGTCTGAGCTTGGCGCGCAAAGCTGGGTGTACAGCGGGTGGTCGGTATCATTCAAGGGCGAGCGAGGAACTTGGAGAGAAAGCATTTGCCATACGGGAGCTCGCAGATATGGATATTCTTTGTATTGGAGGCGAGCGAATCCCTGTCAATTCAAGAATCGTTGGACGGCGATGGGGCCCCTACTTCGTGCAGCTGCTCCGCGAGGGAACAGCGACACAAGACGGGAGTGATGCGGTAACTCTTAGGTCAGGTCTTTCCAGCAACCCGTTGCGCGCATCGGCCATAACCATCACACCCAACACCAGGGGAGCTGATAGTTCATCAATGATGAGCACTGTGGGCTCATCCTTGGGCTCTTCTGGCATTCCACCAAGCACTGCAGCTTCAAGTATCTCAACGGGCGCCATGGGTCACGAAGCAAACCCATCGAATATCAATGCGGCACCTACGCCTCATTCACTACCACCAAACTCACGACCACGGTGCCTTTACCTTCCTCACACTTACCTTACCATCCAGGCATTGCTTCACTTCCTTTACACAAGCTCTTTACCCCCACCGACATCGCCTCTTTGCACGCCTCAGATTCTCTGCTCGCTCTTGCAAATTGCCCGACCCTACCGCATTGATGGACTACTAGAAGCTGTAGTTGAGCGGCTCCACTCATTACTCGATAGCCGAAATGCCGCCGCTGTGTTCAATGCGACAGCTATGGCAGCTGGTGGCGGCCGAGGCATTGACGGATCTCTTAACCCCAATTTCTTTGTCGGAACCCTGGACCCTGTTGGCTCGCCTACAGCCACATCCGACTTTTCCTTGGGTCAAACTGGTGGCGACGGCTACTCATCGGATCTGGCGACTCGAACTGAAGGTCTATCACTCAACACGAATGTACAGCAATTCAACCGACCTTCCAGTGACGAGTTGTCTGCTACGACGAGTCAGAGCGGATCGGAATGGAGCTCATCCGAGATTGGAGGCAGTGAGCGCGACAACTATGTATGGAACGGCGAGCTCAGCAGCGTGATTGGACTGCAGAAGCGAGGACTGCGCGGGCTCATGGAGGGCCGAAGGATGAGGGAACGAACTGGTACAGCGCATGGAGGAAACGGCGGAAACGGCACGAGCCAAAGTTATCAAGGCGGCCAAGGCCAACAACGTGTTGGTTTGGGTATAGCGGGATCATGAGTTGATCAAACACGACCACCTTGAGGTCATTCATTGGGGAAGAGCATTTGTGGATGGACTTTTACTAAAATATTGTGACGTGTAATGAAACCAGTCACGGGACTATGTAGAAGAGGAGGATCTAGTCGGAGCGTACATGAAGCATTGATGGACATATCACATCATTTACATAGCATATCATACCATCGCGTCTATGGATGAATTTATTCGTCAATAGTCATTCTTCAACAAACTACAGAATAGTATGGTGACTGGCATGAATTATAGTGTATGTTGAAACAGGCTTAAACTATGCAAATATATTATGTTCATGGGTATCCTTTCAATTATATACATATTACTATAGGTCTTCTACAACTTGACCTTGCCGCCATTCATCTCATTCCAGTCTTTCTCCGTAAACGGGACATAACCCTCATCCTTGAGCCAGTATATCTCGCCAAGGTCCTTCTTGGCAGGATCGACACCGGCTTCCCGTAGAGCGTGTTTCTGCTGCTTCATCGTGCCGGTGATTTGTCCTCCACCCAGCTCAGTAGCAATTCGGAGGAACAATGGTCTAGCATACTTGGGCAACTCATTGCGCACATGCGTTGCGATGTCCTGCATAATCTCGGGTGTAGGATCTGACGCAAGATGCACTGACGCACAGCCCGCTCGTCCATCGTGATGCGGTAGACTTACACCGTAGACGTTCGCCTCCTTGACGCTCTCGTGTTTACACATTGCCTCGCTTACTTCGGCGGTAGATACATTCTCACCCTTCCAACGGAATGTATCGCCTATGCGATCGTGGAAGTATACACGGCCTTGGCTGTCCCATCGCATTACGTCGCCCGTTCGAAACCACATGTCACCTTTGCTGAAGACGTCCCGGAGAACTTTGGCTTCTGTAGCGGCGCGGTTACCGTAGTAGCCTTGGAAGCGGCCGTAGGGGTTGTTGGAGGGTAGACGGAAGAGCATCTCGCCTGGTTCGCCGCTGCGTGCTTTGTAGCATCTTCCTGTGCTGGGATTGCGCTTGGGAAGATCGGTGTCCCAGTCTACTTCGACGAGAGCGACGGATTGACTCAGAATAAGACTGTAGATCCAGCCGTTGCGGCCAATAGCACCAGCGGCAAAGTCATTCTTGCTGAGGTTGAATGTCGCAAATGTTCCCTCTGTAGCAGCGTAGAACTCGCAAATTCCTTCAATACCGAACCGTTCCTTGAACTCGTTCCAGATGTCGGGTCGTAGACCGTTGCCGAAAGCGACTTTGACATTGTGCTTCTTGTCGAGACATTCACCTGTTTCGGGGTCGTATTGCGGTGGTGCAGAGAGTAGATAGCGAAGAGTCTCGCCGACGTAGAGGATTGATGTTGCACCTGAGGCGCGGACTTCGTTCCAGAAGTTCCTTGTGGAGAATTTGCGACCGAGGGCTTGGGTGCTTCCTGAGAGAAGTGTTGCGCTGAAAGAGAAGATTGTTGCAGAGGAGTGGTAAAGAGGCATTGACTGAATGGTCAGTAGTGTATGAGATAGATGCGGAGGGTGTATACTTACAGAGTACATAATGTCGCCTTTTGATCGGTCGAGCATTTGTTCAGCCATTGAACCAGCAACGATCAATTTTCCCCATGACACAATAGCTGCCTTGGGCATACCGGTCGTTCCGGAGGTGTAGATAAGAATAGCCATAGCAGAAAGGCTCTTCTCGGATCGTTCAGAGTCTGGCACCCGGACGGCCTCCATAGAAGCGACTTTCGCCTCAACCTCTGGTGTATGAACAAGGAAGTGGACGTCCTTCAGCTCATCCTTCACGCCCTGACCAACATTTTCCTCGACATTGGGATCCACGATACACAACTTGGTCGTGGCAGCCTTTATACAATGCGCCAACGGAGCACCGGACAGGTTATAGTTGATAAACGCCGGCTTTGCACCAATACTCCAAAGACCCAACCAGAGAAAGATGTATGTATCCGAGTTTTGAAAGTCCAGCGCCACAATATCTCCCTTTTCTACACCAGCTTCTTTCTTCAGCCACTGTCCGTACTTGAGAACTTGTTCGTAGACATCTTTGTACGAAAGACGCTTCCCTTCGAAGATGAGCAGCGCGCGATCAGCTGTGGACGGCTTGGTAGCGATATTTTCGAGGAGATAGTAGAGATTTAGACGGTCGGTCCATTCGCGGTAGTACATGCGTGATGCGC
Organism: Fusarium camptoceras; assembly: GCA_004367475.1. NCBI lineage: Eukaryota > Fungi > Ascomycota > Sordariomycetes > Hypocreales > Nectriaceae > Fusarium > Fusarium camptoceras. The sequence continues at coordinate 12,950 of QGED01000136.1, read as the reverse complement.
CAAAGGTGACGCAGCGGAGGAGGAAGAGGTCGTACCATGTGTGGGCTTTGGTACCCAGGTAGGCCAGGACCGCCGTGATTACGGGGACGCTTATTACTAGAGGGACTGAGAGAGTTAGAAAGTGATAGAGTGCTGGTAGATGTAGAGAACTTACTAGGCATTGTTGAGATTTGAGAGGAAGAAGGAAAGGAAGGGAAAGATGGTATGGTTTGGTCAGTGACGTGGGTCTATATGAGCTGATAGCGATAAGTGACGACAGCCCAGAGCTCCCCACTATTTGGAAGTGCCGAGCGGATTTGTGCAAGCAATTAGACTCAACTTTCTTGGTTGTGAATCAAAGAGAGGACATTCTTGTGATACAATGATGCTTGCATCCAATGCCAAGGGTCTAAAGTCAAAAACATACGCGTAAGCATACTATTTAACGTGGCTTAGAAGTTCTGTTGATGGTCGATTGTCAGATGCTTCCTCGGCTTCTGGAAACCAACCTAGACGCCAAGAAATGGAATTGACTACCATGCTCATGCGCAGGTCCAGGGTAGAAGCTGATGACAAAAATGCTGATGGTTCCTGACGATCTGAATTGGATCTTAGATGTAGTCATCCTTCCTACAGGGCTGAACTAGATCGGAAGAGGAGGAGATTGTCGCATTTTGGAGTGTACCTTGGTACAGTATCATCGTGTGAGATTAGTGCAAATTTCTTTTTTTTAAAAGATCCATGATTGAGGTCATGAGCCTTCATTTTGTGGTGCATTTGTAGGCCGGAACATACTTGGTGACGAGACAGTTGCCGAAGCTATGCAATTGATTGATGTCGAGGTATTTTCCTAGGCACTAAATCGCTGCAAGCATTTAAGCTTCGTGTACTGTTTCTCTCTATGTCTTTTTTAGCGCCACGAGTTTCAGCAGAGCATGCAAACAGATAAACTTTGTCACTGCGACAACAAACTCGATAGTTTTTCTGATGACTTCAAACTACGACAGTTAGATCAATTGCATTTCAATCTTTATTGCCAAGGTATTTATCAACACCAAAAGACAACGACTATCATCTATCCAGCTTGATTTGAAGCTCAATTTGACATGATCGGCATCGGCGCTTACGCTCCCCGCCCTCACGTGATATCGTGATGTCGTGTCTAAGCTAGTCTAAGCTCCATCCCTCCACCAAAGACGGGACCATCGAAGCGACAGGGAGCTTTGATAAGAGCAATCGTTCAAACTCCCCCGCCGAAACAATATGTCAGACGACAAGATGGCGCCCAGCGACGTCAAAGAGCCTTCTGCGGCGCCTCAGACTCTTGAGCCACCACCCGAGAAACCCTCCGACGCTTCAAGGAGAACTCGCATCGTCATCTCCTTTTGGCTTCTTGTCCTCTGTCTTGGTGTGCCGATATGGTGGAAGACGACGACGATTTATCGCGCCAATCTGCCGCTCGATGGCATGATGCAGTGGGCTGAGGGAAAGGTGAGACTGAGAAATTGGATGGGTTGCTCTAGTACTAATGTTGCTAGGCTTGTCGTCCTGTGTTTCCTCTACAGATCTCCGTCAAGGCCGATGCGCTGCAGGATAACGAAGCGCAGAATCTCGTGCGATTGACGCAGCATGCTCTCGATGATCACAATGACTTCTCTGGTCACCACCTCCGTCTTCAACTCGCTCCCAAGGGCGGCGCTTCGCCATCACCTACTACCGACGACGAATCGCACGTTGCTCTAACAATTCAACTTGCGCCTGGTGAGAGCAACTCTGCCTCCCTCGACCCCGACTCGGCCGTCCTCAACATCGGATATCCCTCGAATGCAGTCCCATCCGCTTCATCGTCTTCTTCAGCCCTCGCGACATACATCGCCAACGAGCTTCAATCTACCTTCCGAGAAGAACAGTCCATCATTTCCTACCTCCTTTCAACGTCCTCCGCCCTCGATGCGAAACCTCAAGGCCTTACCCCCAAAATTACCGATATGTTGTCCAAGCGAACCACCCGATCACTACGATACTCGCCAACCTACCACCTCACCTTCTCGCTCTTCACCGCTGGCGCTACACCTAGTACTTGGGATATCGAAAATGCGATCGAGGAATACATGAAGCCCATGCTCGATGTGCTGGGACCTATCCACAACTTTACAATTGATAGCCAGGTGCAGCTCTATGCGACACCTGGTGCTCAATCCCAAGTACTGAGCAAGGAGGATCTCGCATCCTTCATCAATGCTGCTGAGTGGCCTTTGTCACCTTCAATTGCTGGCGCCCCCACTGTCAACTTTGTTATCTACATTGGTGACCAAAAGATTGACCTTGATTCGGAGGCTGAGACAGCTCAGTCGTGGATGTTTCCCCAATGGGGCAGTGTGTACCTTCTCAGTCTTCCTGAGACAACGACACATGTTTCTAGTGAGACGTTGAAGCAACCGATGCTGACTTTCACCGGACATTTGCTGTCGCTATTGGGTACTCCTCAATCAGGATCCCTGCCTCTAAGACTATCTACACTATCCCGTATCCGCTCGGCAGATCTCCTTCTTCGCGCTTCATCAACATTGGGCTCACTAGCAAGACTATCCCTCGCTCTACCTTCCATTTCCATTCCTCGCAGTGTCGCTGATGGTGTCTCTTCCAGCATGGAGCACCTCCAACAAGCATGCGCTAGCCTCGGCGCTCCTTCTGGACTCCTTCACGCTAGGATCGCTGAGGAGGAAGCGGAGAGGGCGTTCTTTGAGAAGAGCATGGTTGGACAATTGTATTTCCCTGATGAGCACAAGATTGCGGTCTACTTGCCACTTCTTGGACCGGTGGGTGTGCCGCTGGTGATGGGACTTATTAATGAGCTTAGAGGGTGGATCAAGAGGAGGAGACAGAGAGCCAAGGATGCTGGAGAGAAGAAGGCTCAATGAAGAATGTCAAGGATTGATATAGATGTATAGATATGAGTATAATATTATGTTTTTTGTTTTTGAACCTTGCACTCAATTGAGTTTGAGTCTTTCTTCCACAGCCGTGAAGGGCTGCCCGTTGGTCCTTTGCTGTTCAATCAAATCCAACAAGATAACATCATAAGACTAAAGACTGCATCCAATAATGACGCCTTTTTAGCAGATCATCTTTTAGATAACTCGCCAAGCAGAATTACGTAGCACTGCCATCTTCCGGATCTCGGCTGTATCCCGCGTCCGTGCTCCGAGCTTTCCCCAGGATTTGACGTATTTCCTCCACAATCCCATGTCATCTTTCCCATCTCTTATTTCCTGTTTCTGCTTATTCCTTCAGCTTCAACTTCAATTCGCTTTCACTCAACATGTCATGACACGAACAAAATGCTACCAGAACCAACAATCACTCTCACCCTCCCTAGCATCAACGATGGAACCCCTCTAGATTGTCGCATCTACCATCCTCTCTCGCTGTCCGCGAACCCGGAAGCGCCCAAGTGGCTGAAACATGCTGCTGTGGTGGCTCATCCGTATGCGCCTATGGGAGGATGCTATGATGATCCTGTTGTAGGCGCTGTGGCGGCGCAATTGCTACGGAAAGGCTTCCTGGTAGCGACGTTTAACTTTCGGTATGTTTTGTGACTTGCTGAAGAAGTCGGGTGCTAATTGGTACAGAGGCGCGCATGGATCCGCGGGACGGACTTCATGGACTTCGAAACCCGAACGAGACGATTATGCGACCGTTGTAGCTTTTGTTCTACATTACGTTCATTACCTCGATCCCTTCAAATCACACCTTGAAACCGTTTTACACAGCGAACCTGTGACACCGACAAGTCCAGACATGCCGGTAAGTCTGGACGCGGCTATCACTTCAGCGCCTCGGATACGACCTATTTTGCTCATGGGAGGGTACTCATACGGTGGTTTCGTAACCAGCAAGATATCCCCGCTCGATGCGATTCTTCAACCGTTCATTTCTCCAATTGCGGGCTCGGATGCTGCGGAAGTTCGTCTAAGAGCTGCGCATTTGGCAGAGCAGCAGAATGTGATTCTGTCGAGTACTCGGTCTGCTATGATGGAGGGGTCAGCGAGGGGGAGGAGTAAGCGTGGTGTCAGAGTCGGTGGTGATGAAAGTGGAAGTCCCCGACGAAGCCATTCCAGCGCGAGAAGGAGCTTTTCGCTGGACGACGAGAGGTTTCGGCGAGGTGTTCATGATTTCATTGCCAAGACCAGAGTGGGAAGACATTCCCGGAATGTGTCGCAGACGCACCCGCCACCGATCCCCGAACAGCCTCAACCAGGAGAGTCGCTTCCTAGGATAACAGATCTCACCATCCCGCGACCAGCTTACCTTATGATCTCACCACCGCAAGGCATAGTCATGCATGCACTTACACTTTCTATCATCCCATCAGCGTTAGCAAAGCATAAGGATCCTCACGACGTGGCAGCGGAGGAGAAGTTGGTCCGGAATCCGACGCTGGTGATCTATGGAGACGAAGATGGGTTTACGGCTGCGTCGAGATTTAGATCTTGGACTGCGAGGTTACGAGAGAAGATGGACTTTGGGTTTAGGGCTGTTGAGATTGAGACGGCGGGGCATTTTTGGCATGAGGAGGGTGTTTTGGACGAGTTGAGAAGGGCGGTTGGGGAGTTTGCTACGGAGTTATTTGCTGGGTAGGAGTTTGGATTGAGTTATTTTACGATATCAGATTGAGGGACTGACGGGATAAGGCTACCTATACGACTTATGAACAGATATTGACACATGAGAATCTCAAGTTTGATCCCAAAGAGAATGTACCTGGCGGTCAAGTGTAATTGATGCGATGCGGCTGCTGAGAGATGTGATAGTGCAATAAATCATGACTTGCATCTAGACATCTATGTCTATCTCTTTCTAACAAAATTCTAAACCATCTACTGCTTGAACCGCAACAGAGTAAAAGAGTGCTTGGGGAACGTAAACAAGCCCTCACCATTCCACTTGGACTCCTTAATACCAACCTCCTCCTTCTCCGCCGTGTTAACAACCTTGACATCGTTTCCGCTAACACTGTGCACCTCAACATCCTTTCCAACCAATCCCTTCAACTCGGTCTCAAAGTCCTTCTCCTCGTGGATATTCACCACAGCAAGGTTGACAGTGCCATCCTTATCCAACGCAGCACTGACATCCAACCAAGGTGTCTCGATAGTGCCGCGAATCCACTTGGGATGTGTGTCTCCCAAGTATTCACCACCACGAACGTTAACGGCAATGGTGGAGCCGCGCATGTACTTGCTGTACAGGAGAAGAGGCCACCAGGTAGGCTGCTTGAGAATACCGTCCTTGGTGGTCATTAGAGGGGAAATGACGTTTACGCTTTGAGCGATGTTAGCCATGCCGACGTGCTTGGACTGGCGAACGAAGACGTTGAGCCAGATAGCGACGGCTAGGGCATCGGAGAGGTTGTATTTCTCCTCAGCACCCTCTTCACCAGGGGCGCGCTCGGGATCCCAGACGTTCCACTCGTCGAAGCAGATCTTTTGACGGGGGACGGTGTGAGGGACGTTGTTCTCGATGCGGGCGAGATCGATGAGGCCGGCTGCGATCTCGATGGCTCTCTCAGCAGATCGAGGGGCTGTAATTGTTAGTATCTCATCAAAACCTGCTTTGCAGAATGTGCCTTACCGGTAGCGTTCTTGTAATGATCTGAGCTAGCAGTGTAAATGTGAATACTGTGCTGATCAATCAGACTGGCAGTGGTGCTGCCTCCCAAGCCGTGCATGTCAAACTTGATGCACTCCTTGATAACGTACGAGTCCCAGGTGCTGTGACCTGTCTCGCCGCAGAGGATGAGTGTGACGCTGGGATCGAGAAGCTTGATGGCCTTTGCCCATTGGTAGGCCTTCTTTGCGTAGTCTTCCTTTGTCATTTGGCCAACTTGCCATGGTCCCCACATTTCGTTTCCGAGAGCCCAGTACTTGACCTATACAGCATGTCAGTGAGTGAGGTAGTAGGGAGAATAAGGGTGTTTACGTTGTAAGGCTTCTCGCGGCCGTTTTGACGACGGAGATTGGCGTAGTAGCTGGGGCGGTCGGAGTTGCAGTACTCGACCCATCCGAGGGCTGCAGATGTTAGATTTGGTCCCAAAGACTCAGTTACAGTGAGACAAACCTTCGTCGAGAGTGCCAGTTCCAAAGTTGAGGCACAAGTAAGGCTCAGTGCCGACAACCTCACACCACTTCAAAAACTCATCCGTACCAAACTCGTTAGACTCAGTACCGATCCAAGCAAGCTCAGGTCTATAGTCCATTAGCCCTCATTCTCATGAATCTCAGTGCAAAACTCACCTAGCAGGTCTCTTCTCTCGAGGACCAACACCATCTTGCCAATGATACGTAGCGACAAAGTTACCACCGGGATATCGCACGACAGGGCAGTTGAGATCCTTCATGGCCTCGATGACATCCTTTCGGAAGCCATTTTCGTCGGAGAGGGGATTGCCAGGGTCGTAGATGCCGCCGTAGATGCAGCGACCCATGTGTCTGGGTTGTCAGTATGAGAGCTGGAGAGTGAGACATTGTGAGACATACTCTGTGAAACCACCATAGATGTTATCGTCAATCGTGGACAGGACAGCACTGGGGTCAACTGAGATGGTAGGACGCTCATCGTCCGCAATACGAGTAAAGGTAGCCATGATGATTCTCAATCCTCTCACAAGAATGCAAGTTACAGGAAGAGAGAAAAAGATTAGACAAAAGCTCACAATTTATGTTCTCTTAAGACTCCATCTTTCTTGCCCAGTTATTACTATCTGGCACTTACAACTTCCCCTCATCTATAACGAGGAACTAAACCTGTCAGTCGTTGGTTTGTTATCCCTGCTGGTTCGCGCGCTTCTTTGAGGGGGTCTTGGCTGGTGATTGGTGCGCTTGATGGAATCTCCAACACGAGACCAAACAGCGTGAGGCTTTCGGCCGGGGGAGGAATTGAACTCCGAGGCTATTGATCCCTGTCGTTGTCTGTCATGATGTATTCTGCATAATTACCATCATGATACCCTTTGAAGAGCAGCGTATTGACTCTATCAGAGAAGACGACAGAGGTTATATCATACATTTATGGTTGTTTTGAGCAATAAGACTACACACTGCAACCTTATCTTTCACATGTCCATGTCATGTCCATGTCCACTATAGAGGCTAATGGGTCCCCTAACTTAGACTACAGGGTTCTAATCAACGGTCTCTCCACAAGTTTAAACCATGTAAGTCAAGTCCTCTAGTCCTCTAGTCCTCTCCCATTCCCCTCGCGCACCAACCAAACCAATACCGAGGCCATATTTAGTTCCTCAGGTCCTTCATCCCATCAACGCGGCTCAGTCTCTCTCAGCCGCAATTGCGCGCTCCAATCGGATTCTACGGCACTTGACATTTCTCTTAATTTCCGAGTGACAGATTATCTGGCAGACAGCACAACAACAGGACACTCCGTTTGACTACCATCCCCATACAAAAGATCATTACCCCAATAGAGCATATTTTCCCGACTTCTCCACCTCCGTGGGGAAGTGCTCTTAGGCGAACTCCAGTTTTTGCTCCCCATGGGCAGACATGCGATGACTACGTCAATCACTGCTCCTAAACTAAGGCAAGGAACTTTGTAAGTATCATCAGAGGAGGGCGGAATACGGGTATTCGGAAGGGCCCCTGTTACTATACGAGTATGTAGTCTATATAAGAATCGCTGATCACCCGATGATATTCACTCTTCATCTCCATCACTATCCACATCTTCATCATGGCTCTTCCACCAAAATGGTATCAGTTCCTCGTTGCAGTGTTTGCTTCGCTGGGTTCTTTGTTGTATGGTTATGATCTTGGTGTTATCGCTGAGGTTATTGCTTCCGGTAACTTTAAGAGCAAATTCGGCGATGATCCCAATGCTACGTACGTCTCCTATCCTCTTCTTTACTTGAACATAGCTAACAGTCTGTTGTAGAGGTGCAGTAGTCTCGGTATTCACAGGCGGTGCCTTCTTTGGTGCCATGTTCGCTGGCTACGCCGGTGATCATCTCGGACGAAAATGGACCATCATGATCGGTGCTCTTATCTTTATCCTTGGTGGAAGTCTTCAGACTGCCGCTGACCATATCAACTACCTCTATTCCGGTCGTTGTCTCGCAGGTCTTGGGTAAGCTCTCTTTCCTCCATGTTGGGTATCTCAACTAACATTATCAGCGTCGGTTTCCTCGTCATGATTGTCCCAGTCTACCAAGGAGAACTCTGCCACCCCGACATCCGCGGCCGTGTAACAGCCCTACAACAATTCATGCTCGGAGTGGGTGCTCTCGTCGCTACAGCAATCGGCTACGGCACCTACACAGGCCTCGGCGACGACAACTCAGGCCAATGGCGCATTCCCCTCGGTATCCAGAACGTTCCCGCTGTGATTCTTGCCGCGCTTATTCTCTTCTTCCCTGAATCACCACGTTGGTTGATTGATCATGGTCGTCAAGAGGAAGGTCTCCAGACACTTGCCAAACTTCACGCTCACGGCGACGTGAACGATACGTGGGTTAGAGCTGAGTATGACCAGATCTTGGAGAGATTGGCCATGGAGCATGAAGCTTCTGCCAAGAGCTACAGTGAGCTTTTCACAGACAAGTCATGCTTCAGACGACTTTGGCTTGCGATTAGTGTGCAGGTTGCTGCGCAGATGACGGGCGTCAGCGCTATTCAGTACTACTCCGTCGCCATCTACGCCAAAATCGGCATCCAAGGCGACGAAACGCTTCGATATCAGATGATTTCTTCCGTCATCGCTCTCGTGGCGCAGTTCATCTGTATGCTCTTCATCGACAGAACAGGACGACGCTGGCCTCTGATCGGTGGCAACATTCTCAACTGTATCACCTTTATCATCGCGACTGTTCTTCTCGCCAGTTTCCCTCCCGGTTCTGAGAACGGCGGCGGTTCTGCTGGTTGGGGTTTCATTGTTGTCACATGGATCTACAACTTTTCTTTCAGCGCTACATGTGGTCCTTTGTCGTGGATCATTCCTGCTGAGATCTTCGATATGAAGACCCGTGCCAAGGGTGTGTCGCTTGCTACTATGATGTCGTTTGCCTTCAACACTATGATTGGACAGACTACATCTGTGGCTCTTGATGACAAGACTGGTATTGGCTGGAGATGGTACATCCTCTTTATTGTAAGTCTATTCATGATCACTACTTGTTCTCTGCTAACGATCTGTAGGTCTGCAACTTTACCAATGCTCTGTATTTCTGGGCTATCCTCCCCGAGACTGCTAACCGTCCCCTTGAGGAGATGCGATATCTCTTCACTGAGGCGCCCTTGTTCGTTCCTCTTATGGATACTTCCAAGTTTGCTGCTGGGCAGGACCTTGAGCGTCGTGTTGAGAAGGCAGAGGACAGGGAGGAGCTTGAGCACCGTGATTAATTGGCATTCAGAAGCACACTTTAGGGTAATGGAACCACTAGGCTAGCATAAGAGGCGGAACGTTTAGATCATTCTATCGCAACTTATTCTAAATCTTAAGACATCTAATCAATTGGCTAGACCGCTTCATCGCATTACATATCGCTGTCATGTCTCAACCTGGACTGTTTTGCCCAGGTAGGCAACTGGGAATTTGTCTTCCTCTTCCAACTGCAAGTACAAGATAAATAAATGCCTCTCCATCACCTACAAGATGTCTTTGAATCACATCTGTACTGGGTCCAGTGATTCAGTGTCGCGACCATGAGTCTGCTGGCCTCTGGCTCTGATTCAAGGCGCGGCAGGCCTATGGTAATTGCGACAAGACGAACAACTTGAACGTAGATACGGAGTTATACGCCGTGTCACCTTTGTTCTTTGACTCCTCGGACGGCGGCAAGGACACAGCCGTCAAAGAGTTAACCATACTCCGGGACCTCTCTGAGCTGGATTTCCCGCCGATGGGGCCTGCGCCAGTTCACGATGTAATTGCATGATGCCCAAAATCCCTAGACCAGACTGATCCCAGAACTGGCTCCTCAATGAGGAACATCTCAACAAGGGTACGAAGAAATCTGAGCGATTGCATGAGCTTACGAACGTCTTGCGGTATGGGTCCTCGAACAAATCCTCCTTTGCCGATAGACCTGGTTGAGTTGAGGATAGAGCTCCTTAGCCTAGGAATTCTGGGCTGGTGCGTAACTGACAGCATGCGTAACGGCGGGCGAGAGCGGTTAGATGTAATGGTAGAGCTTGTTACTGAGTGCTGTCCAGTGACAAGGAGAAGGACCAGGATGCAGACGTCGAGACGGGTGAAGCATCTGAGGATAACATTAAGGCCTCTTTGCTCACGGGGATATCGGGCGGGAACGATAGAAAGGCACTGTTGTCCCAGTTTCATAGGTCAGAATGGTTTCGTGGGACTCCCGCCTTTGGCATGTATGAGGAGTTCCTAGATGAGAACCGAGACTGACTCTAGACAATGTGATGAAGACCGGCCTTGATAGGGACGTTGATGTATGTCATGAGATGTCTGAAGCGTTATAGCTGCATGGAGATAATGCTGTGCCTTGAGAGTCCTGTTTTTCTTGTTGCTGCTGCTACGTTGATGATGGTTGTGATGATGATAACTCTGGACTCATCACACTTCATCGCAACCATGCTTCCATGCGTCGTCGTTTGATCACCGACTGTAGTTATGTTGATTTGAACTGTAAGACTTGAAAGCTGACCTTCAAAAACCTCAAATAGATCACCGGCTGCAGGCACTTCGCTCATAATGCCGCAATCGAAACCGACCTGGTTCAACAGTGGAAGGACGAGCACGCCTCCAATATTACTTACCCTGCACCAGCGACAAGGCTCTGACCCTGACGGCAGTACACGATTAGGATAAAACAAGAAACATCACCACCAGTAACAAAAAAAGTTACATTTGTCAAACATCTCGATACTTGTATTTTGCAGCAGGCGTTGGATAAGTGTTCAATGTAGGCTGCGTTTCTCTCCTTTTGGTACATGTCCAAACTGACATTGTTTCTAAATCCTCTTGACATTATGCAAAGAAGAAAAAAAGAAAATAAACCCAGGTCAAACGTCACGTACCTACATCTCTAACATCTTCACATGCCAAATGCGGCTCAATGACGATATATCAGATCATAAGATCGATTGCAACGTCACACCAAGCGGCTCTGATATATAAAATGACAAATATTGCTTATAAAGTGGTGCATGTCACTCTACCAAGATCAAGCTCGTCTGAAAACTTTCCACATGATACTCAAACCCGTGTACAATATCATCCATATTATAGCCTCATGTAGTTAATCGATAAGCTTATCAGATCGAAGCAAGGGTCTTTGATACTGCCGAGACCGAATATCCTCCCACATCCCGTAGCCGCGAAGTCTCGTTTCAGCATCTTGAAACAAATCATTACGCAAAACAATACTACGTCGGATATAAAACCTTGTTCTGTTCTGTTCTGTTCACTGTTTTTGTGGCTGGTGAAACGTCGCGCCTCGGCAATATCTTGTAACATGTTCTGAAACAAACCAAAACCAAACCTTCGCAAGTATTAACCACATTCGTGTATTTCTATCCGCACATATTCGTCCATCGTATCCTGTCACGCTTGAGGCTCTGCAGAAGGCTGGAGCCTGTATCAGCTTCAACACTTGAAAGGTTTCGTCCAAGACTGAGCGAAAAGTTCATGATGGAAAAATATAAAGATGAGCACGTATGACTTTTGATTGAAATCGTCTGACTGAGAAATCATCAGCCTCCTCTTGTTCTTTAATTCTATTCTTTCAGTTCTTTCTTTTTACCTCCTGGTGAGGTTTTTGTAATCAATTGGCTGGACCTTCTTTATCGTTCCCCTCCTTCTAGTCACGCCAAACCCCATTCATTATGATGATCAAGACTTTCTTGTGGGCTGCAGCCGCGTCTGCCATGCCTCTAGTCGAACTTTCCACTCGAGAACTTTCCTCTATGGAACAGAACAAGCCTTTGGCTAGTAAGTCCACTTCCTCACTCTGGTATAAAAACGGGTCTAACATCTCACAGTTCGAAAGAATCCACCTCTGGCCCCTCGAGCTAATCGAATCATTCCTGTTGTTGTCGGTGGACCTCAGGACACTTTCGTTCCTAATATGATTCGAGCGGCGGCTGGTGATGTGATTCAATTCCAGTTCAGCAATGGAAACCATACCGTTACGCAAAGTTCTGAGGATTCGCCTTGTCAGCCTCTTCAGGCCACGCAGTCGAATGTGATTCATAGTGGTCATATTCCCTTTGAGGATGGACAGACCACCGTTGGAACGTTCAATGTCCCTCTCACCAACACGGAGCCTATCTATCTGTACTGCGCTACTGGGCCTCACTGCCAACTTGGTCAGGTGATGGCCATCAACCCGTAAGTCTAACTTATTTTATATCCGAAGTAACTGCTAACATGTCTATAGTCCTAGCGAGGCAAACCTGGTTGAGTTCAACAAGAAGGCCAACGGTGCTTTGGCTAACGTCGATGCTGGTGAGGCTACTGGTGGGACAGTCGGAGAGATTCCTCTCGCTGAAGCTGCTTTCACTCCTGCTCCCCCCGAAGATGCTGCTCCTCCTGCACCACCCGCTGAAAGCCCTCCTGCTGCTGGAAGTCCACCCGCGGCACCTGCTCCCCCGGTCGAGACTCCCGCTGCTGCTCCCGCGGCTCCTCCTGTTGTTGAGAGCCCCCCTCCAGCCCCCCCTGTAGCTGAGACCCCTCTTCCGGCTCCTCCCGTTGCTGAGGTTCCTGTCATGCCTCCTACAGAGATGCCTGCCGCTCCTGCAGAAATGCCCGCTGCCCCAGCTGAAATGCCAGCTGCTGTGCCAGAGGCAGCATCCATGGGAGAGCACTACTGAAGGGGTTTGAGCCCTGGGGATATGATAAATAGACATTAGAATAATGTGACTAAGAAGGAGGACCATTCCTCTCTTCTAGTCATTAAAATGATAAATTTTGTGGAATAGCCTAATACGTGA
>QGED01000135.1:0-136521 GCA_004367475.1 Fusarium camptoceras | reverse complement strand
CCTCAAGGCTACATGCACCAGCCCCACGCCCAGCTGCCAATGCAACCAAGCGGCTCGGTGCATGGCCATCCCGGGGAGGCTATGCCATACCCACCTATCCATGACCACAGCGTGCCACAGCATCCGTCAGTACGACATTCTGATTACCCTCCCCCCCCTCCCTCCCAGGGCCCTCCGGTCCAGGAGCAAGGGGCATATCTGTCACATACCAGCTACCCGAACCCAGATCACCGTGATGCTCATATGGCCTCCGGCCGCCCTATCGATCCAGGTTACTCCCCTCGTCGATTGAGCTATGCCACCGACGCCCCTAGCTACTCCCGTCAATACTGGTCGCAGCCTCCGCCCCCTCCAGGCCCCGCAACTGCTCCTCCTGCCCCTCCGGGACCTACCCCAGGCTCAGTGTCGTCTCACTACTCATCTCCAGCTCCGCCTCCAGCCCGAATCCCATTTTCTCACAATGGAAGCACCGAGCCTTTACCTCCCCTGCGCCCATCCAGGGGACGCAACCAATCTCTTCAAGACGAGGCACTTCTAGAACCTAGTCTACGGTCTTCTGGCCCTTATTGTCTCCCTGGCCCTCCTCGCAGTTACCACCGAGGAGGCTACCCTGGCCCCGAGCCACACGGGCAACCACCACTACAGCCCATCGCGACGGATCGAATTCTGCCAAACCCGCAGACTGCCGGGCAAGGTTTCATGACCTCGCCTCATCAAGGCTACGCACATCAAGTACTATCTCCAACGTATGCGAACCCCCCTCCTATGCCTCCACACATGGCTCAAAGCCCCCAAGAAAACCATCAGGGCCTGCCCAATTCGGTTCACCGTCATCGATCTACCCCTTCAGGGTCATCTGACGCCGGTAACAAATACCGCAAGCTTCAACCCGCCCCCGTACCCGCGCACCGAGCGTGGCCGAATAAGCCCGAACTCAAGACCATCCCGTACGATCACAAAGAGACCGGGTCCGCCGCCGCACTTCCTAGTTCTGGGCCGACCCAAATTAGAGGATGGAGCGTGAATCAACCACGCAAACGAGGCAGCAAGGAGAAGGGAGAGCCTGGCCAAGATCGAGAAGACTCGCGATAGAATGGTGATGATTCTTTGTCACAGGCAGATGAGCAAACCGGACCGAGTAAGCCTTTCAAGTCCGTTCGATTTGCCGAGCCCCTCGTTGGCGTTCCGGCTACTAGCCAGAAATCCAACAAGCGAAAGCGTCTTGAATCGCAAGCAAGAGAAGGTGTTGTGGAGACCGAGCTTACTGAAGAGGCACCCACAAAGAAGGATGTTGATGCGTTGGTTCCCAATCCTAATGACAGCCCACCTAAACGACAGCTACGTCCGAGAAAGCCTAAACCCGCCCGGGCCCAACCAGCGGCATCAACCGTCGAGCCGCCAAGGAAGAAGACGAGAACAGCCGCAACGAGAAAGCCCAATACCGCTGGATCGTTCAAGGCGACGCCAAGGAAGACAGCTAAGAAGACGGCTGATAACATCGTCCAATCCAGCTCATCCAAGAAAACGAGCGCCCGAGCCACAGGAACTCCCACAAATTCCAAGACTACGAGCGGCAAGCCCCTGAAAGGCCAGAAGCCTCCAGCCAAGGATAAATCGTCTGACGATGTTCAAATTATCAAGAGTCAGCGAGCGGTCATAACCATCGAGAGCACCGACGACAGCTCACAATAAGAATATTCTGCCTGGGGAAAAACAGCGACGTTATCACCACCATCATCAACAACGATGTCGTTCCTGCGCAACCCCTCCTTAAGCAACCGCAGCGCATTTGTCACGATACCCAAAACTATATACCCAAAAATCGGTTTGACCGTATACCTAATTGTTATCCATACTGAGGACATAGATTCCACTTTATTTGCATCGACGGCGTTAGGCAAGCATGTCTGTGGACATACAACGTTCCATTTCGATATATCTCGCTTTGATCGACGTAACTAGCCCTGCTTTTCTTGAGCCACTTTGGCTTTCTACTTGCTTTACCATGGGGATGCGCGCTAGACGAAAGAAATGGACACGTCAATAAAGAACCTTCAAGCTGCACTCAAGGAGTCAACAGTATGCACATCTTTGGAGGTGAATACCCAGGCGATCGAAATCATGAACAGTTTGCTTTTTGGAGGGATAAGGAAAGGTGCGAAAAGATGCCAACCAGGATAGTGGATGTGCCATATATATATTAGGCCGACAAAGATTATGAAGCAAAATAAACATGAATAATGATTTGCAGCAAGCGACGTGAAACTAGGTGATATCTTTGTTGAACTTGATATATGCGTGTGAAGGTTAATCGTAAGGTAGATGTTCAGAGGTCAGCATTAGACTTCTTCTTATAATAGTAATTAGCATTATGGGTAAGCTGTAATGGTCAGTGATGTATAGTAAAGGGAACTGGGGTTAATTAATTAACTAACTAGCTTGCTTATTGTGTTAAGTTGATTAAAGTTGATTAAAGTTGGAAGGTTAAAGGAGGAAGAAATTGCCTTATATATATAGCTTAGTAGCTATTAATATGTATTTATTGTTATTAGAGTCTAGTAGCTAATATAATATGTATACTTAGTTTATTAAGATTTAACTTTACTGGAAGAGGTTGCTATTGATTATAACATTAAAGAAGGATCTACCCTGGGACTTATAGTTTAAAGAGGATGATAAATGTATGCGTGTGATGTTTTAAGAACCTGATCGCTTCTAATTATGTTGGGACAGTGATCCAATAAATATGGATTGTCAAATCTTTTAGGCCTCCCTAGATTTCGAAAGCGAAAACAATTCCTTAAGCGAAATTTCTCTTTCAATGTTACAAAGGTATCATCGATTCCCAACTGCTGTCCTCTGCCTTCCTCCCAAATTGTACAAATCTTCATGAAACAGTAGCGTCCAATATGCAGATCGATAGAATAGCGAGTCGACTACTTGGCTTCTGAGGTGCTAGCGTTTGGCTGTGTATCATAAGCGGGTTGTTCTGCGGTGGGCTGTGCTGCTGGCTCTTGGACAGGCTGCTGAGGGGCTCGCGGAGTGTTGAGTTGCGTAGGATCGGCGAGGGAGCCGTCAGGCATAGCAATGAAATTGCCGTTCTGGGGTATACCGCCAGAAAGCATTATGGGGTTGTTGTGGTGAGGTAGAGCGCCCATGGCGGTAGGGTCGATGCCCATGGGGAGACCGTCCATGCCACCGCCCATCATCATAGGCGCACCGCCATTGGGGACAGTGTGATCGGTAAGTTGGGATGCCCCGAGAGAGCCCTCTGGGTGGAGGGGATACATTAGCGCCTCCATGCTGCCACCGTCAAAGACAACCATGTTTTGGATAGGCTGCTGGGTTTGTCCAAGGACATTGATGACATCTTGGGCGAGTTGACCACCCAGGATGGCAGCAACAGGAGAGACCTCGCTGACGAGGTTCTGGAGAAAGCTGCGTAGAAAATCAGGACGAAGGGTTTCGCTGGGTAGACCCAGGGCCTTGTGCTTCTGGGTGGCAATCTGCGTGAACATCTTAAGGTCCTCTCGGTTGCTGGGAACACGACCGTTCTGGAGCTGCATAAACTCCCACAGAGCACGGAGACAAGATAGCGCAGGGGTTACGCTCTTGAGTCGTCGCTTGGACTGTGTGTATTCAATAGGTAGGACAGCGACGTCGCTGGCGAGAAACCATGTAGAATAGAGCTCACGCTTGGTGACAGACTCGACTGTCTTAGGGCCCTCTTTGCGGGTCTGAACGTCGATGATGGAGCGTGTGCGAGTCTCAGGACCAGTGGACGTTGCTACGTTTCCGAGGTCCCGCTGAATAACATAGTCGTGCTCGATTAAGTCACTGAAGATGAAGCCGTAGAGTCCATGACAACCAGCAGCATAAAAGGCTTTGCAATTAAGACGTGTGGCCGTGTTGATGATGTTGAAAGACTCGGGATCAAGGTCAGTCGCAATAACAATATCGTAAGCTGCAAAATAGCTTGGCCCTTTAGTCTTAACTCCTTCCTCGTCAACATGGATGTGGACACGAGGATTAAGCTTCCTAAGCGCAGCACTGGTCACTTGTGCTCGGTTTTGGCCAATAACATCCTCGCCACCAGGGAGTAGAAACTGAGCACCTCGATCGGCTTCAGTAACAGTGGCACTGTCAAGCAGAGTGAGAGAGCCAACACCAGCAAGGACAAGGTTCTTGGCAATCTCATCGGCGAGGGCTTTAATGGTGATGAGAAGGATGTTTGCGCTTTGGATCTTTGCCTGTGCAGCCATGCCCCAGAGGCGAATCTGGCGATCGTAGAGAGCAACCTCCTCTGTCGCGTGTTAGAGTGTATACCTGTGGAGTGTGCGATTCGTGGGCACAAAGCTTACCAGCGCTGACAGTAGCAGGGGGAGCTACTGGGAGGTTAAACCCGTTATTCTGGCCGTTCGAAAAATTCATCCCAGGCTGCATCATGAAAGAAGGATCGCCCATAGGTATCTGCATACCCATCAGGGAAGGATCACCTAACATAGCCAGAGCCTCTGGGTTCATCGGGTTGAGAACGGGATCAGGCAGCTGCGGCATACCATTGCCATTCAAGTTGGTGCTAGCTTCGATAGAAGGCATTCCGTGTTGCGCTGAAGTATCTGGGAGCTGTTGCGCTTCGGTCACAGCTTGGACCTGAGCCCGAGCCTGACCTTGGTCTTGATTTGAGCTGTCCATTGATACTGACACTCGGCCAATGGGAGGTGAGGCTCAAGAAGAGTGAACAAAGTGAAGCGTACGATGTTCCGAAACAGTCGCTTGTCGCTGCGCAAAGCTGAAAGGCTGCGAGGTGAAACCGCAAAAGTGTTGTTATGAATGAGATGAGGCAGAGAAAGACGCGTGATGGGAAAAGCCCAGCCTGCTGGGGATTAAATTCAGCTCCTCCCAGTCAGCACAGGCTGTTTCTGTAGGTGTGTTTTTCATTCACGGTACATACAGGTATCCGGACAAGTATCGCGAGCGGAAATGTGATGTCTCTGTTTGCCTGCACTGTTTACTCGTTTAGGTTGTTTGTAAAGAAGAGGCTGATGATAATCATCCATATCTTGGCTGGATTGCAGGTTGGCAGCTTTCAAGGTCCAGGAGCCTGACCTACTGTACCTTAGTGAGCTGGCGCTGAGATGATTGGCTGACAGAACTTGTTAGCGGGATCGACATTACCAAGGAGAGGTCTCGGTGGGTCCTAAACGCGTTCTGGGGAATTAAGAGCCTCCACTGCAAGGTACGACAGCGGGCAGCTTAGTGATTGATTACAGAGTATAAGCGTCGTAATTACTAGTTGCAGGTTCTACAGAATCGCTGGGTATCTATTCTATGCTAGATCGATTGTTTTGTCAGTCTTTCAACTACCTCACTAGGTAGGTACTAAGGTATTGTGACCTACGTACCTAGGTAGGTGAACAAGATAGGGCCCCGGATAATCACGTGAACAAAGATGTAGTATTAACCTTGTCTTATGCAAGTAAACCGATACGGGAATGGATCGAATGTGAATGTTACTCAGAGATACTATGTACAAGTCCACACCCATACAGAGGTTTCGTTAATCTCCAGCGTATAAGTGTCGTATCGTCTTGAATCTGTGGACCGCCGTCTAAGATGACCAGTCGTTTTTCTTTTTCTTTTTCTTTTTCTTTTTGATAGTAAACAGCTTCCACCAAGAAGAAAGAGTCTTTGTTCCTTCATGTCCATTCATTGTGGAGAGAAGCCGCTCAAGTACCTAAAGTATCTTAAAAACAAAGACTACATAGGTAACAAGATACTATGCAATCTTAGGTACGAAAAAGATAAAGCGACATTGTATCACGGTTCCTTTTTTGGTGAGGTTGCACAATACCAGTCTAAAAAAAGCTGGAATACACCAAGAATACTCGTACAGAGGACAATGTGGCACATAGTACGAGTATAGCTGTTTCATAGGGCAGCATCTTTTAATATCTTGAACTCAAACTAACAAGGACAAAGAAAGATGTTTCTTTTGTCAGAATAGATGACATGGACGATTACCATCAACATCTTGCTCAAAGCGATTATGTGGCTTACAGAGCCCTCCCCGTCTTACTCAAGCCGGCCTCACTCACTGTGGCTACCTACTGTAGGTAGCTACCTACTTAACGGCCTTTATTTTCATCTCCCGTTCCATTCTACTGCCGCCTCTCATTTCTATCAGACCACGCACATGCTTGCGATGGAAAGAGTTCAAAGTTCTCACCGCCACAGCCTACCTACTGTACTGCATTGACTATCCACCTTGGACGCTATCAACATTCGCCTTTTCTCTCTTGGTGAGCATTGCCCTCCACCGTCCCTTAACTTTGCCCCGCCAAACTACCTACACACAACAACCATCACAACCTATGATGTCTTTTCTGGTACTGTAGGCTCATGTGCAATGTACGCATGACCTGACTTGGCTGCAGCAGAGCAGGGCAGGGCAAGGCAGAGAGAGAGAAAAAGGCGCATATTGTCTCTATTGTCAAGAAGAAGAGAAGCCAGTACTTCCATCTATACTGATATTACTGACACGAAAACTCTCATAGCCGAGTCATTCGCACCTTAAGTAGCCAAGCCTACTACGCTCTAGGTAATACTTGCTTCTTTGCTTGCATTCGATACCTACCTAGGCGAGACCACACCAAGACCAGGTTGTTCACGTGGTAGCACGGGTCAAGGACTCGCTCATTCCCAACATCAGACTGCCTCTCCTACCTTGGTTATTGCACGATTTATTGTCCGCTGTCGCCATATTACCTAGGTAGGTACATGTCACCATCACTACCTACCTACCTACCTTAGTACCTATCAATTACCACCGCCACTTATCACTGAATACGTCTTGCGAAAAGACCCTTTTATCCACCTTGACTAAATCCGAACAAAGACGGGGTCCATCATCAACCAAACCCTCGATTCGCTTCGCTTCACTCCAAAACCCCACGTCATAAGTCATAGTCACAGTCACAACCATACTTAGTTATAGCCGCTCAACGACTAGCAGCAGTCTTGTACCCAGTATTACTTGAAGCCCCCAGTCAGTTCAATTCAGACCACGCCAGTCCCGCACTTCTTTCACAATGTCTGGCCGGTCGGGATCAAACTCCCACCGTCGCCATTCTCGAGAACCCCTCGACGACTTTCCACCCCTTCCAGTGCCTCGACTACCTTCTCTTCGAGCCCTCGCACACGCCCAGCGAGACCGCGATCGTGACAGCCCATCGCCGACATCTTCAAACCGCCCTCAGTCCCGACATTGGTCATCAGCAGCTCGCCGCGCCGAGCGCATCCGGAACCTGGAGAACAGAGCCCTGGCCTTCACCTCTGGCTTCGACGACTTTGAACGACCGATGGACGACGGCTGGCCGACTTCTCGACGTACTGAACGTATGAGGACCGCTGAAAGCAGTAGACCCGCCAATCTTGAAGACCTAGATCGCCATCTTGAGGAAGCAAACTCCCATCTAAGGGCCCTTCTCGATCTCCAGCACCACCCGAGTCTTACTCCTCCCCCCATGCCGCCCAACTTCTCTCCTCCCTCTCGTCCTACCGACCTGCCCGACTCGAACCGAAGACATAAACGTCGGAAGCTGGATTCCGACAGACACGCACCTTTTAGAAGCTTTCGCTATGGAAAGTACGGCCAGGTCGAGCAGGGCGACTTGAAAATGGAGATAGTCAGCTGCGATGGTGGGATGTTCTCCAACGAATCGTCGTATGCTGCCGAGAACATACTCAAGAACGATAACTCTGTGTATTGCACCAAGGGAAATCGATGCAACATTGTCTTGCGGCATCAAGGTGGTACTGTCTTTACTCTTTCGGAGCTGGTCATTAAGGCACCTGGGTCAATGAATTATTCACATCCGTAGGTTGCCTCATATGTTGCCTTGTAATATCGGCAGCGTGGCTGACTATGCACAGAGTGAGAGAAGGAATGGTCTTTGTGGCCATGACTCAGGACGAAGTACTGAATCGGACAGCCCAATATCAGATACAATATGCGCCACGCTCGAATGATCCAAATCATGAAGGCGATTCGACAGTGTTGCAGTCTATCCCAACTGAAATAATATCAATCCAACATCACGAAAACGGAACCACAACCACGAGGTCTCGGCCATCGTACACATATCGAAGTAGCAGCGATGACTGTGAATCACGGACTCCACAGATGCCTCGGGAGTTCGCCTCCAATCTCCCCGACTTCCAAATCACAACCGAATGCAGTGACGACGAAGAAGAGCATTACGAGGGCTCTCGCCTTCCCTACCACCGGGCGCCTGATCGCATTGGGTCCCTTCCGTTCGAAACATTGGACTCTGATTCCGAAGAAGGCGGTGACCCTTTTAATCCCGAATACCTTGACGACCATCATCCCTCCCACTGGCGCCTTTACAGCAGTGCTGCCAATACCAGCGGCCCTGGTCTCTCCCCCCCCTCTTCACGCCGCCGCGAACGAGAGAGGGTGCGAGAAAGAGAACAGGAAAATGACCGCTCAAACCGATCCTTCTCTCTTACTGCAGCCTGGGAAGCCCACGCTTCTGCTACACAGGATGCTGTACGAGCCGTTGGTGGTGGCCAGCTTCTCTCGCCCCACGCTCGTTTTTATATTGAGAAGAAAAAGAGCAAATGCACGATCCGCTTCGACCCTCCAGTATCAGGCCGATTTATTCTGCTGAAGATGTGGAGTTCTCACCATGATCCTACCAGTAACATCGATATTCAGTCCGTTCTGGCTCGAGGGTTTGCAGGACCTCGTTATTTTCCATCGATTGAGTTGCGCTGAGAATGCTTGTTCAAATGATCAGGCGAAGGGGGCAAAGAACTCTTGGCCTTTCTCGTACATAAACATGACAATATACCCGTTTAACATGACGACTAATCATTCTACACTTGGTGTTTTTGACCTGGTGTACTTGTGGAATTACAGGTAGCACATTCAGAGGTCGTGATATCTGCGACAACCTTGAGTCGTTCGTTAGGTGAAACCCATCCGCAGTTCAGGGACATCAGTCTCAGACCTTGAAACAAAGGCAGAACTGAATGATCCAGAGCAGCAAGTATGGTCTAAACAGCATGACTTTATTTCAGCGTATGAATGAAAGACCTGATGTGATCACCTATATCGAAGAAGTCCATACACAGGATCAACGATATCTTAAGAGATTTGCTTCAAGGCTTTCTTACTAAATGGCAACTTTTAGGCAAAGATTGAGTCATGTGGTTGTGCAGCCTTATCAATAAGTTTCAACAGCTGCATTGGATATCTACTATACAGGAGTGTTAACACGTGGACAAGAGAAGAGTCATGGATGCATCATTTACCAATGGCTTCATTTTGGAAACCCATCTACATACGCGTTGTAGTTGAATGAAGAGGTTGGTGTTTCCGCAAACATATGACGATACTGGTGGGGCCAACCAGCATGACGAAATAGAATAGAATGAAAGGAGCAACTGCCAGGCTGGCTGAAGCCGCCTAGGATTGTGACAGGACTTGATGCAACCTGTTGGTCGATTGTTTATTTGTCGAGATTGTTATGCGGCGGCGGCCTAGCTGAAGAATACCTCATGGCTGGAATTGTGTGGTGGTGTAACTTTTGTCATGCCTCATAACCGATTTGAGGTAATTGACCTATCACAGGCCCCTCATAGGTTTTGGCCCAAAACGGACGATAGAAGACGCTGGAGTACTCCAGTATAGAAGGCGAGACTGTAAGATATGGAATGAAGTATGGATGTTAATATTTAACTGTATTTTTCCACAAAGTTTATGACATTCTAAGTTCTTACGCTTGATATGGATTTTGGCCTTTGAATCTCTTCAACACCCGCACCTTCAATTCCCCAGCCAAACAGAGGATCTGACGAGGCATCTGTGAATCTCGTCAGTAATCCTTGAATGTCTACAATATGGAACTCGAGGCCTTGCAATGACAAAGGCATTTTGACGCCATAACCCACCTACCCGACCTCTGCTGATCACCTCGAATGACCAGCCACGACACGCCACAGATCGTGGCAATCAAGTTCGTTAACGTACCGGGTCAAAACTCTGTTCCTGTTCTAGGGCAAGCAGGTCAAGGGACCAGACACCCACGATGAAGGAAAGGGAACGGCCTGGACTCGCCAAGAGGCGATCTAAGTTTGGCCTTGGGGCTCACGAGCTGAAGAATCCAGAGAGTAGATGGACGACTAGCTTTGTGCTTTTACCTTTCTGCAGGTTCCCGTGCAGGGGTACCTACGTCCTACGGAAGGAGGAGGAGGGGGAAACGTTGAAGTCGTCCGTTCGGGAAAAAAAGGTAAGATGTTTGTGCAGTAGTTGGTGTTATGCAGGTGATACTGCATGATTTACGGGCAGTATTGATTTGAACCTTCAGTCACCGGTTAAGATGGTAAGGTGTCATTGGTACGTACCATATTGGCCGATGGCAGTGAAGGGTTCTGTTTCAGGGTGTTGCAGTGAGGGAAATTCACCCAAAGGAGAAGAATTGGCAGATCCTTCTCTTTCAGGGTCCAATATTAACTACCCGTATATTGAAACGAATTCCCAATGCCCAACCATCGTTTTTGAAGGATCATTATGACTCTATCAAGCTATTAACAACAAGTAAGGTGAGACCCAGAACCAACCTCCAGCTACGTCAAATCTACCACATCCATTAAACTAGAGCGGGCATGTATTGTAAACTGTAAAATGCTAGAGACAGTGGCGCATTTTTTACATTCCTCAGCGACCAGGGATCAACGCTAGGGCGTTACCAAGCTCGGCTGGCTTGTTCGCCAACAGGCGGTATCAGTGAGAGACTGAGACACCATGAAGCAATGTCTTTTTCCGGAAAGAGTTTCAAGTACAAGCCGAACGTCTTTCTTAGAAATGTAGATACGATCATTCTTTATACACACTTGTAGTAATATCTATCTATATAAACTGGTGGCTGTCCAATTGCTCGATCAGTGCAAGTCTTTTAGCCACTAAAGAACCCCTCCCTCCTCTCCTCCACAGAACCTGGACCCAATCGAATCCACAGCCATCAAAGAAACTTGGCGTACAGATACAGCAACTTAACTTTGACCCAACCATTCGCTGGTTCGTTCGTGGAGGGTCCTTTCACTGGTCAGAGTCAGGCTCGGCCAGCCGACCACGCGCAGCTTCCGTGGTGTTAAGGTTATCATCATCCTCCGTTAGGTTAATGCCTCTTCCACAGCCATAAACATCGTCTCCTCCAACTCTTTCTCCCCTTCAACTATTGCGCCAACTCTCTACAACACCCGACACGACGACAATAAACAGCTCTCCACCCAATATAACTCAGTTCATACGATCGTCAGTGCTAGCGTCCTTCTGGCGTTGGCCCAACTGGGTTCCGTTGTCCTGGATCCCTGCTCCACCAAATCTCCCAAACCCCTTGGAACCGAAACCACCGCAATTATGCAGCCTCTGGATCCTCAGGCCCAGACAAGCCAGGCACAGGGGCTCGTTGACGACGACCGAGTTGCCGAGGAGCAGCATGGACAGTTCCCCATTGAATATCATTCGCGTTTAACAGGACCGAGCTCCCCTGGGTCGTATGGCTCCAGTATTCGCGCTTCGACCGCCCGGAGACGAACTGCCATGTCAAACAAACCCATAAACAACCATTTATCAGAAACATCACCTCTCCGTCTTTCCTCAGCGGCTCTTAGCACTCCCACCACTCCGCAGTCGATACCTCGCTCAACTCCTCCTGTCGCTCCCCCTCCTACCTTGGCCTCCCCTTCGGCAGCCCATTACCTTCCCAGCTCTTCTGTACAAAATCGCGATTCCGGATCCCATGTAGAACCTACTTCTCCTAAGCTTCAGTCACCTTTGCGCCACTCCATCAACTTCAACAACAGCAGCCTCGACGCTGAATCACAGCGCTACCGCATCTCCAGTGATAAACCAAGGGCTCAGTCAGTCGATATGTCATTCACGGGTGATAAGAGACCTAGTGCGAGCAGAACTCGATCAAGTCTGCCTGCTGTTGTAGAGGAGCCTCCTCGAAATCGACTCCCGATTTGGTTCTCTCGTCAAAACGCACCTGCACCCTTATCAACGACTGTCCCAGAGCGCCGGCGTAGCACATCATCTGCGTCCAAGGCATCAACGCCAACTTCAGCGCGTTTCAATTTCTTTGGTTCTTTAACCGCTTCTTCTGTTGCCTCTCCTCCAGAGGAGCAAAACGACGCCCTTATGAATTTGGACATTGAAAAAGGTCTTTTCCCAAACGGTGTTCCAGTCGAAGGAACAGCATTCTCGCCGTCCGCCTTTAAGAATCTTCAGATGAACGCCACCGGGTTACTGAGCAAGTTCCAGGCTGCCTATGAGCAACGTACCGCAGAGTTTCGGGAGCTCCAAGCTGAGCGTGATATCTATGAATTCAACAAGAGCGAGGCTGAACTCAAGGTCGAGCAACTCGAGAAGCAGCTCGAAGAACAAACTACCATCGTGGGCGAGCGTGACGCCATGATTGAGCATCTGCTTAACCAGCTAGCCCACGAGAAGGAACGAATGGATATCACTTCGAACGGTGAAAAAGAGAATATCAACTCAGCAGCTTCGATCGTGTCAGAGGACCTGGGTGTTGACGAGGATCGACTGAGACGCTGGCGAAAGAGCACATCAACCTCATCTGATGACGAAAGTGTGGACGAAGTCAGCGTCTTTTCTCGATCACGGAGCCCAACCTTCTCCACCACTGTATCGGAAATCAGTCCTATCGCAGCTTCCGCATCTCAGGCTAAGCCAGCTACTCTCGAACCCCCTCGTGCGGCAAGGAACAGTGTTCCCCAGATGAGCCCATTCCAAAAACTCATCCGAGGTATCTCCAGTGAAAAGCCTAAACCTACAACCACTACGTCCTGTCTGAACTGCCAGGGACAAAACGCCAGCATGGCTTGGGACACTGTGAAT
The DNA here is from genome assembly GCA_004367475.1 of Fusarium camptoceras. Taxonomy (NCBI): domain Eukaryota; kingdom Fungi; phylum Ascomycota; class Sordariomycetes; order Hypocreales; family Nectriaceae; genus Fusarium; species Fusarium camptoceras. The sequence goes on along the minus strand of QGED01000135.1, from coordinate 123,572 downwards.
CTTCTCAAGGGTGAAAACAAGGGACTCAAAGATAGGGTGGAAGAGTTGGAGACCGCAGTTGAGGGTGTCCTTGATGTTGTCAATGGTATTGGCTTATGACAGGTCAAAGCTGCGACCAACATGATTATCTAATGTGAAGCCTTGGACGGACATTTGACTGCATTGTCATACCGCAAACACGATGTTACGATAGCATCGTACTTTGTCGGCGTTTTGAATGGGACTATTTGTCTTTCTTGGAGTACTTGGGATATAAAGCCGGTTTGGATATATGGCGGCGTTTTCTGGGCATTTGATACCATTCTGCATAGGTCAGACGACCATTTTTACCTTCGTTAGCATAGAGGCAAGATAGTCTCGACAGATACCTTTACGTGGCCCGAACCACTAGATTCAACAAATCTTAAAAATTCTTGATCAAGTCTTTCCACAGACTCTAGTGATAATGAATTTTTAGAAATCGTTGCATGTAAGGAATTTCTGTGCGAAGTATAATCCTTTTGGCGTTGCATGTAGTCCAAAACCTCAAGCGCGCGAGGGATGACGATCTCTCGCACCTAAAAGTTCAATCAATGCAGTTATAATGTTTTGCATTCCATTTAATATACCCAGTCTGAGGTGATAGAATGGTTGTGGTAAACCGGGAGTGCAGCTCACACGGTTTTTTGAATCTTCGCAGACGTTCAAGGTTCATTACTAGCACAAAGCACGCAATATTCAACAGTCAGATGAACTCATAAACGCAAACAAACCCTTTTGCCCTGGATCTTGTGGCAAAGCAAATCAGTGCTACCTCTCATATGAGAACCGAGCTATCCATCTGGAGGACAAGCTGGGGCTTCGCATAACAACTCACGCGCAGAGTCGCCGCAGGTGACCGAGCAAGTGAGCACAGGCCATAGATATCTAATGCTACAGCACTGTGCATTGTCTGGTGTTGAGACACCAGATGCTCCAATATTGCAACTCAGCACCCTGAGCGCTGCAGCAACTTCACAGTAATTTCACCCAGATATCACTTCTCGTCTCTCATTTTGGATATTTCTTTTAATTGATAGAATCCACAATCTGGTCGAGCACCTTAGTCGCTTGACGAGGTATATGTACAAAACTTCTCCACACCCAAAACAGGTCCCAGATCTGCCCGCCTCATCATCTTTCGTGTATGTTCACCCTAGTGGTGCTCCTCGCCGTGGTGGTGCTCGTCCTCGAGAAAGAAGTACTCGTAGCCGCAGTAGATAGTGAAGGCGACTGTCGCGATGCCGAGACCTGGGAAACCGCTCTTGAGACGGTTCCAGCGGGTGTAGGGGCCCTGGTATCGCCAGGCCTCACTGGGAGGGAGTCAGTACGGGTCTTGCGTATGGTGCAGGATTTAGTAACGGGGTGTGACGGACTTTCGCTCCCATGGGTCGTATCGAGGCTGGCCGGTAGATGCTTGGAACGCTCGCATGTTAAAGCCGGTGATGTTGGCCTTGGGACCGCCCGCGGCGGCTCGTAGTACTCTACATGGCGCATCTGTCAGCTCAGGACCATGAATACAGGTGCCAATTGGTCGAGGATCAGCTCTGAGGGATCATATCGCACCTCGTGGCAAGCATCGTAGACTAAAGACGAGATTCTGGGTGGTGGTTGGATCTGACGACAAATGAAATGGGCGAATGGAGAGCGAGCCAATTCGTCCTTAGTGTTGCTGGCTCTCTTTCCCTATCACTGTAGGTAAACTGGGGCCAGAGAGAGAAGATCGGATCAAAGTGGCCGCTCCCTCCGATATGACGCACGGACCATTCGATTCTGCCACCTCCAGCTCCTCATCTGTGCCCTCGATACTAGAGGAAGCACAGAAAGCAGCCCAGCAAACACTTGTCGAATTCTTTAATCCACGCTGTATACTCTTACGCTGAGCTGCGTCCAACAGATTAGCTAGAAGGTCTTGTTTTTTTACTTGGTCGAGCTCACCTGGCGCATATCTATCGTCACTCCTCCACCCACTCTCTCCACCATTCGACGCGGAAATCAGATAAACCACCCGCCGACTCAGCAATCACGGTACTTTACGAACATTCATCGAAGCCCTTCGCTATCGCATACGCTCGGTCAATATTTGCATTGAAGGCGCAGGTCTCTTGAATATTTCTTTCGAACTACTCCAATGAAGAGAGAGCTGGGAGGTTAGGAACCGCCGCCAAACGTACCAACAACCCTAGCTCCTCCGGGATTAGCTTTACAGGGAAACTTCAGTCAGAGTTCTGCTGTCGGTATCCTTCGATAGTATCGTTCAGAAACTCAATCTCCGCAATCTCCCGGGTATCCCCAGGAACGCCAGCCTGCACGCGGTCGAGGACGACGCCGTTGGAAAACCAACAATCGCAATCGAACCTACCACATGCCGCCGCCGCAACTTAGAGGCTTCGGCGGGGGGCCTACTGTAGCGGCGCCGTACCACCAAGGCGGTTTCCCTTCACACGCTCAACCGCAAGCCGGTATGCCAGGCGCAAACCAGTACATGAACGCCAATGCGCAACTTGGGCCCTTCTCCGCCAACAATAATGCATTCACATCCGGCCTCAATAGTCTGAATACCCAAGGTTTTGCAGACACAGGATTTGGGAGCCAGAGTGCAAGGATGGGCTTTCATGGTCCTGCCGCCGCACTGCAACAATCACAACATGGACAGCTTCACCAGAATATGTTAATGGAACACCCCACGATCAGGTCGCAGCCTAACAAGGGAAGGATACGGGAAGTGTGGAAACACAACTTACATGAGGAAATGGCCGTGTTACGAGATCTGGTGGACAGGTACCCATACATTGCGATGGTAAGACATGAGGAGTATACACTGACTAAAGATATACTGACCACTTGGAAAAGGATACCGAGTTTCCGGGTGTGGTGTCAAGGCCCATGGGAGGATTCAGAGGAAAGAGCGACTACCACTATCAATGCCTGCGAACCAATGTCGACATGCTTAAGGTCATACAAATAGGCCTCACTTTCTTTAACGAGGATGGCGAAACCCCACCGGCACGACCGACAAACGACATGAAGCTTGGCGCTGCTGCGCAAAAAGCCGCGGCCAATGCCCCCTTCCCTTGCTCGTGGCAGTTCAATTTCAAGTTCTCTATCGGCGACGACATGTACAACGAGAAATCAATCGAGTCACTTCAGCAAGCCGGTATCAACTTCGATTTGCTCGAACGCGACGGTATTGATCCCCACGAATTTGCGTCTCTTCTCATTCCATCCGGCTTAGTGTGCTTCGACAACGTGCGATGGATTTCTTTCCACGGCGGCTACGATTTCGGCTATCTCACCAAACTTCTGATCTGCTTGCCCTTGCCTAATGACGAGGTTGATTTCGATCACAAGATGAAACTGTATTTTCCTACGACGTATGATGTAAAGCATCTTATGAAACATGCGATCCGACTTCACAACTCCGGTCTTTTAACCCCCAACGATCCCAGTAGTGCTGAGATCTTGCAAAAGTTCGAGCATAAGTCAGGACTGGAAAACATCGCAGAAACCCTCAAGATTAAGCGCGTCGGCAATGCGCACCAAGCAGGCTCTGACTCTTTACTTACCGGCAAGGTCTTCTTCTCTATGCGCGACAAGATATTTGCTGGTGACATCCCTGACGAGCACGTCGGCAAAGTTTGGGGTCTCGGATTCCCTGACTCGAATGTCGTGATAAACCACCAAAATAACAGCGATGGCCAGACAAACGGCAACGCGCCCAGCACACCCAACACTACGAGTGTTGGGCTGGCTACTACCCCTGGGCCCCAAGGCCACAATGGTATCCTCAACACAGGGCCTATGACACCTGGAGGAGGTGGCGGCGTATTTGGTAGTTTTGCTTTTGGCGGCAACCGATGAGGACTAGATTCAGCGCATTTTGCCGGGCTCTGGGACTGAAGTTTGCTAATAGTGTTAATGTTTTCTATGCTCTTGATTTTGTTTTCACATACCATCCTCCTGTATATATCCTACTATACGTTCGTTTTACCACAAAAGCGAGTTCTCGTTTCGTGTGAAACGAACAGTACTCGGCGCGATATCATAAGCCCTTGATAAAGCGTGCGTCTTCGCCTACCGCTCCCGCACTTTCTGCATGGAGCTTTCGCGTTTTGATATGGGTGGCTTCAAGGGCCCTAGGGAATTAACGGGGAAAAGATTTGGAAAAAAACACGGCTGGGTGGTGATTGTGGTGATTTGCATGGATCCGGTGGTGTTGGCGCCGCTACTGTATGCTATACTGTATGGTTATTGGGGAGTTGGCACCTGGAATTTGACGATTGTTAAGCTGTTGGCTTTTCTCGCTATTGACGCTGTGTATGCTATCCAGAAATAACTAGGTACTCTGTGTATGGGGCCGTGGGCTCCCAAAGACATGGTATTATACAATCGTTTGACAATCCTTTGATGGGTAGCCCAAATACGCCCGAATTCAATTACGCTATGTCAACAACTTTCAACGCATTGTGTGTTTTAAGTGATGTAGACCTTTTTCAAAGACTCGGCAGGGAAAATCTGACCTGTCCTTAGATCCCTAACCTTGTCTGAAGGTAATCCATGCTTTCTGGCCTGTGTTTCTAGACGATCACTTCCGTAGACGCTGCCGTTGGGCAACAGCCTGAGATCATGCTCTACGTGACTCTGCGTGTGATGGGCATATGGCACATTGCGTGCGAGTTCATTGAGCTCCGTAGAGCAGATAGGACAAACACCATGGCCGAGCGTCGAAGCAGCCGTTTCTGTTACATCAGTTGAACTTGTGGTATGGCTTGCGCTTGAGCTTTGTGGAGGATTTGGGGAGTGAGTGTGGCATGCAGGTGTTTTGAGAGCTGAGAGACCTGAAGAAAGTGCGACGTGAAGAAGAGGTACTGCAGGAAGGGCGAGTAGTTGATTGTGGGTTTTTGTGAAAAGATTAGCAAGTTCAGCCCAGCGTGAAGGATTATAGAGCTCTCCATAGGCCTTAGAGCCAGGAGGGAAAGCGAGCAGACCGCAGGCTTGTTCAACCTCGCGGCGAAACGTGGTTCGATAGGGGATAAGATGTTTCTTTGCGTGGGCGATGGCCTCGTTGACCTTGGATGAGGACTGAGAGCGGACAAGTTCGATATATTGTTGAAAGCGAAGCATGAACTCAAGCTTACTCTGCAGAATATCAGCATGACATGTAAAGACTCTGGATGGGGCTCGACTGACATCCATCTTGCGGAGCTCCTTCTTGTTCTCGGTGCACCATGCCAAAGCTTCGACAACACTCTCCTTCATCAGTGAATCTCGAATACGACTAGCAGCAACAAAGGTATCAACGTCAACAAGGTCGTTGATATCACGCTGGTCTGCCAACTCCTTTGCAGTCTCGTTGTATCCGTGGCGAAGTAGGTAATCCGCCAAAAGCCTATCCAGCCTTTTTCTACTCCAGGTTTCGTACTTCACATCTTCCACCGAATCCATTTTGTATAATTCGTCGAGATGGGCTATGCGGGCAGCGGTCTGAGTATGCAAAAGAGCTTCCTCAGCAGCACTGGTAGTGAGCTTGCGCTTCAGGCCGCGCATTCGAGTGATCATAGCATCGACATTTCGAATAACATCTTCCTGTGATGCGCGGCCAGAGACTGTGGCGGTAGCAGAATCCTTCAGCAACGTCTTGAGGGCAGCAGTGTCCTTCTCAATCGCGAAATGTGCCGTTCGGAAGTTTTTACGAAGAAGCTCGGAGGGGAGACGAAGGAGTGGTTGATCCTGGTGTTGGTAGTGAGCGGGGGGGTTATTAGGAGGCGGTGATGGGGCGAGGCAAGGACTTACAAGCAGTAAGTGCTCGTCATGTTTGATCTGGGAGAGCTTGTGGTCACCCATCATGGAGGTATGTTCACAAATCCGGAGCTTCAGCTAATCATAGAACTGCTTGTTAATATTGGAGGTTCATGAAAGGCGGTCCGTAAGGTCCGGTGGTCGCGGTTGCTTGACGTTATCGTGAAGTGAAGCCGAAGTGGGTTACTCCAATGCAAGTCATGACAAGCAAGAGTGGAGTAGAATGTGGGAGCTCAAAGAGGTAAAGTACGTAGGTACCTACAAGACTCCCGTGCCGTTCGGAACCAGGGCATGTGGGGCCCCGGCGGGTGGTGAAATCCCGCTGTAAGCGGAGATGGGAGAAGCTGCCACTATCTAGGACGAGAAGCTGTCTTTCAATGATGTATATCTATCTATCTCAGGCATGAATAGATAGTGCCTTATATAAGTTGAAGCAACTGAAACATTCGGTGCCTAGGTATCCAAACAAACAGGTAGATAGATGTAGGAGACAAGGAAACGTTGATAATGGATGGCCAAGGTAGAATGAATGACCAAGAACTGCCTCATCAATTTTCACGTCTGGATTCCTTTATTTCCTAAACCAGGCTGAAGTTGAGGCATTACTATCTTGTACGACAAGAATCGTTTACTAGCACGAGCTGTCAGTGACTTCCCAGAACCCCAAAGCCGGTCGGCTGCATGACACGGGCATAAAGAAGCTGTAGCTAGATCGAGATATTGGACATGACGCTTCCAATCCCTAGATAAGGCCGGATAGAGGTGATGGTATCGCACATGCAGCAAAAAAACCGTGCTCGAATCTCGCTGTGACACCTGCCTTTGATTAACAAGACGAATTGTGTTTCTTTGACAAAGCCAATATTGACTTGGTTCAGAGCCAAACCCCACCAGGTGTTCCACAGAACAGGCCATTCACAAACCATCGAGGAGTCGCTCGCTACCAGTACTATCTATATCCATGTCAGTCAGTCGGCCAGAGTCAGACGAGCCAAGGTCGGATCATCCGTCGCATGTATCTTAGGAGGCAACCTGTTTCACCTCAGAGCATCAAGTGACATCCCGCCCGAGAGGATAGGATCAGGTGATGAGTTGGTTGCTGGCTCCTTTATTGTTGATGGTGTGATCCCTTTGGGAAGACGAGGGCTCCCTAACGTTACTTGGTCTGTGCTAGGTACTAAGGCAAGGACTCTCCCGCATTTGGGTGAAGGATAAGTTGCAAGCTGACAGTGCGAGGCTTATTTGTGTAGGTGTGAAGAAGGGAATCCGAAACGTATTGGTGCCTCATATCTGTGCCTTGAACTTTGTAATACACGATACTAATCCATTTAGTAAATTCATAGGTATGTACAGACTTACTTGGGGTGATGCTGTTCGTTCCAAGCTGTGCGCCTGCCTCCTTATGGTTCACCAACTCTTTCCATATGATTCCTTCTTCCATTCATTGCGCCTGCCTGGATAGAGTACTTACTTACTGTAGGTACTTTCCCCCATCCTCGGGCAATGGAAGGCAACCACCCCCATCTTGAAGCATATGTGGCCCACCTGACCCTCCTATTGGTCGCCCTCTTACTTACCTCCAATAGGTTGGCTTCCAGTCCAGCATCAGAAGTCTCTGCCTCAGGCTACATAGCACATGCCCATGCCCCTCTCGCTCACTCGCGTCGAGTTATTTATCTTACCAACCTCACCCACTTGCACGTGTTCACCCTCTTCCTCCGCCGCGTGACCCGACTCGCTCAGTGCCAGTTCCCAGTTCCCAGCAGGAAGCGCCTATCCCATCCCATCCCAGTCCGGGGGAACAGCCCAGCCCAGAGATTCAATCTCCTGGTTCTTCCCTTTTTTGTAACATAAAAGATACTCGCGTCTGAACGCGTATCTAAACCTCCTTATCTCTTTCTCCCTCTTTCTATCTCTTTGATTTTTTATTTTTATACTAGATTATCTAAACTTCCAAGTCTTGGATCTGGGAAGTCTTGGAAACGCGAACTTATCAACCGAGACTCGCGCGATATCACGAGGTAGATCCCTCCAAACACGTGAGACGAGAAAAACTCGTGATCTCGCACGCCTCAAGGCACATGATCTGGAAGGTATGTCGCTTTCATGCATCTCATTCACTTCACGATACCTTCATCTTAATGGCCTGCGCAACAATACCTTTCTTTCCCTAACATTCTGACCCTTTGCAAAAATATTTGCACAAATGACTCGGCGATGCATTTTACCAAGTGGTCGCGTCTTCAAACACCATCAGCATCAGTCACTGCCATGGCCTGCCTGCCTGCATCACCTCGTTGCACCAAAGGAGACTTAAATTTACGCTGTAGTCATCCTGACTAGATTGAATGAATCACCATCAATTCATCGGTTCATTCTATCTTCGCCTGGCCCTACCTTGCTCGTGACAAATATCGCGTTTCAATGTCTGTTCACGTTTGCTCTCTTCCTCAGTCACCACTAAAACTCGAGCGAGTTTCTTTCCCCGTTCACTTCTTCAGAGCATAGCATCAAACCCGATTTCCGCGACAATGACACTAGTGCATCTCATGTCCACGTGTCTCAGATGTTAGATTTTGCTCGTTCTATTCGAAGCTGTAGCCTTTTTCTTCTCTACACTTCATCCACCCATGCATATCTTTGCGCAGACCTGTTCTAACTCTATCCTGTCCTACTCAGATCTCTGACTGATCGCCAACGTCTCATCCGTGGTTTCGTAGCCGCTAGAATTCGCTCCCAAATCAAGTATTGGCGAGCCTCTTATTCAGCAATCTCGACTATCCAAGACCATCTGGTTTTCGGATACAACCTTTACCACTAGAAACGACTGCACGATGGCAGAAGTTCTTGCTGACCAGCCCGAGCTCATGGGTCTGACTGGCTCCCCTGGCCAGAAGCGAAAGCGCGAATCCGGTAGTCCTGACCTGTCGAGGAATAAGCGTCCAGCGCCAGCTGCTCACATGTCAACCGATGCGGCCTCGTTTATTGACAGCGCCATGGAAAACCACGCTGTGAGCGCTAATGGCGTCAATGTTGCCGATTTCAACGCTCTGCAACAGGCTACTCAAGAACATGACCACCCCGATGCCCCAGATCCTACCAGTGCTACCAGTACCGCTCAGGCTGCTCTTGGGATGTATCCTACTCTTCACGTTCCACCCTCGACTGAAGAACAATTTGCTGCCCAGGCAGCAACTGATCCTGACCACGGTCACGATACATCTTTCAATCCTGATGTGACGCCCTCAGTTGATGGCATCATGGAACCCCCTCAGGTTGCACCTCCTCAGCATCAGCACACGCCTCCTAACGGCGTTCCGCATCCGCCAGCAAGATACAATCCCGCTGCCCCCAACCCTAAGCCTACCGTTGGTTCCGAAGAGTGGCACAAGATGCGAAAGGACAACCACAAAGAAGGTATAGTTGGATATCCTACGTTGTTTCCACACAAGCTAACGATGATAGTGGAACGTCGACGACGTGAAACGATTAACGAGGGCATTAACGAGCTCGCAAAGATTGTTCCTGGTTGCGAAAAGAATAAAGGTTCTATCTTGCAACGAGCTGTCAGCTTTATCTCTCAGCTCAAAGAGAATGAACAGCAGAACATAGAGAAATGGACGCTCGAAAAGCTGCTTACGGAGCAAGCTATTACAGAACTGAGTGCTTCCAACGACAAACTAAAGCAGGAATGCGAGCGCCTTTATCGTGAACTCGAGATCTGGAAGCGTGTGGCTCAAAATGCTGGTCTCGAGCCTCCCCAGCCGAAGGAAGAGAACAACACGGCTACTACATCGAGCTAAGAGCCTCTTTCAGCATCAGAATATGCTTCTGTGGCGCATTAGGACTGCTCTTGACATATACCCACGCCTAATACTGTCTTGAGCGAATACGGCCTTGGTGAGTATTTGCCAGTCGGCCTGGTTGTGTTTTCACTTGTTATGTTCGCCTTCCGACAGGACTTTTCTCATCGAATCAGCGGAAGAGTGGAGTGTTAAGAAGGGGCCTCTTTCTTGCTTCATGAGTAGTCTCACGGTACGAGCGAAGTTCCTTTTGGTCTGATAGTTTTAAGTAGCTTGGCGTTGGTGGATCGATTCACTCTCAAATCAATGGAAAGTTAAGTTAAGAGGGTCTGCTTTATGATGTAATACGATGCGATAGCCCGAGCGTCGAGCCGAGTGGATGGAACTGTTCCCTGGTGTTTCCATATTGTGCATGTTACGTTGACGAAAATGACTGCCGTAGCTCCCAACCTCGGCGTAGTTCTTGCTCTTATTTGCTGGGATGCTTTTCAACAAAGCCTGCCACTTATCAAAAATGGACTTCGTTCACTTATCTTCATCATGAAAACATTTATTTATTATGGACCCTCGTAAGCCTTGATATATATATAGCAATAACCCGATCCAACTATATTGCTCCAGATCAATTGGTCCTTTGTCTGATTCTAAGCTCCTTTCTGGACCTTGGTTGTCCATGCAACACACCATTCAAAAAGCTTCAGAACAAGAGTCTCGAGCTTCACCAGCACCCTTTGCTCAGTGTCGTACCTAATAAGCTGACCGAAACACACCCAGTTTCCTGTAAAACAAGCAAGCACAAGCTGGAACTTGAGGCACAGCGTAAATCGAACCAGGCAAACCACTCCACCCCCCCCCCCAATAATCCCTTGTTGAATGGGATCGAATTGCAGAAACAACCCAAAAACGAGCTGACCCTTGATGGAACCCTAACCTCATACCACGTTCCATGAGTCCGAAGCCATTGCCTAGGTATGCCACTTCCAAAAGATATTTCGCCATCATCATTCGTCATCACATTTTGTTCATCATTAAAATAAATCGAAAGGAAAAAGGGAAAAGAAAACTCGTACTTGCTATGCTTTCTTGGGAGCCTGAAGTAGCCATAAAAAAAGCGACCACCGCCAGCACCACTGTCATGCAGTGTCCGGGGGTAAAGAAAAAGACCGCGTGCCATAGAAAATGCCAATTGATAACAAACTTGTGGGATCAACCTAAAGTTCATCAAATGCCTAACAAACAGAGCATTCTTACTCTAATAAGATATAGCATGCCCAAGAATCCGTATCAAAAATCAAATATGCCATCCCAGATTGTCCTTGAAAATATATTTTGGGTATCGAATCATAAGGCAATCGTAACCGCCCACCTCCCGAAACAATCGAGCAACGTGTGAATGCCGTTGCCGATATTGGATGGGTCTGAAAACCGAGAAACAGTGAGGCTGCCATGAATAATCGCACGACCTTCCCCTGAAGCGACCTGTGCTGTCTAACCAGGCCTGTCGTCCTAGTGATATATAACCATGTAAGAAAGCACTTGCGTCTTCCACACCATACGGTATATCTAGCAATGCCAGGTACAGTGGCTATACTAATGCATGGCATGCCGGGGCACATCGTCCGCTTTCACCCCTGGAAGTCCTCGATTGTCATGCGACATGTAATCGTAACCTTGGGTGGCATGTACCTGCTGAGGTTGTGGCACACTGCCTGTCCGGAACATAGGAGGCTGGCTGGGGTCATAACCGCGTGCAAGACCGTCGAAGGAAGCATTCATGTAAGGCTGAGCCTGGTTCATAGGAACACCGGGGCTGACAAAGGTTGTCGCTGATTGACTGGGCGGCTGCTGTGTGAAAGTGTACATGGACGACGAGTTGGGGGCTGTTGAGCCGGGCTGCCATTGTTGGGTGTACATTGCCGTGCTATTCTGACCCCCATACTCTGAATGAGCACTAAAGATGGAAGCCCGACGACTGGCATCGTGTGCAGGGGGCACACCTATGTCCATAGTCAGGTTGCCAGCAGCAGCGTGCACTGCAGCTTGGCCGTTGACTGCTATGCCGGTGTTCTCAACAAAGGCATGCTGATCCTGTGGCATTTCCGGCATCGTCGAGGGAGTATATTGATTACCTCTTACGGGCAATTCTCCACCAAGGAACGGTGTCCCGTGAAGCGATGCACCAGAGCTATGGTTGTTCGAAGATGGCATAAGTCCATGGACTGATGTTAGCTTATTGGGCGGCGCATCGTGGTCTTCTTCTTCCTTGAGAATGGGTCCATGGTCGTCATTGCCAGATATGTATGATTCAGGAATCTTGTCGTCAGCCATCACGAAGACTTCAGTGGTTCCATCTGGATCATATTAGTGTCTGCTCATCCATTTTCTCACTTTTACTTACCGATCTCCCCCTTCTTAAACCGTTCTTCTTGCTTTGCCACCTTGAAGATTTCATTTAGAAAGGGGCGTTTCTTTGCGTTTGCTGGAATATCCTTGTCTGCGAAAAAGCCCGACAGCGCCTCAATGGTGATCTCTTCTAGTTTCTTGACGTTTAGCTTCAACTTCTGAATGTCGGGATGTTGCCTCTCGTTGGGTTCCACGATCATTCTGAGAATATGGTTAAGAAGATGGACTCGTTCTGTTTCAATATTGGATCAGTAAAAGAGCCCATCAAGTCCTCGGGACGGCAGTGGTAGACATTACCTCGCTTATAGAGATGGTCTGGCTCTTTGTGGCGAACCTTGTCTTCTTTGGTTGGGCCCCAAGGCTTCGGCCACCAGTCAGGTGCTTTCTCGTCACTTCCTGTGTAAGGATGTGTGGATTGCTTCTTTGGCTCCACGGCCTTGACCCATGCCTTGGCCATAAGTTTGCAAGCTGTCTGTTGGCAGTTTTTGAAGCGCGTCTCATAAAACAAGCCAACATCACCAGCGTTTCCGATCTTGATGCCCTTCCTGACCGTCGATGCTACTGTCATGTGAACGTCGTCATCTTCAACGACGGCATGTCGAGCTCGTGGTCTTTTTCGACCCTGTCGCGATGGTGTGTCCCAATCATCGAATTGAGACATTCGTCGGCGGTCCACCATACGGTTGCGAGGGAAATCCATCGATTGTTTGTACCCGTCAAAACTGTAGTCGTCGTTGATAACAGGACTCGCTCCTAGTCGTCCATTAGCTTTAAATATCCGGTGATGTGAATTAGATATCCACCAACCAGAATCCAACCTATCCACCACCTTCAAATATTTCTCCATATCAAAGAATTGTTTCTCGTAGCCACTTCGGACTCCCGAGGTGCCGGGTCCAGAAAAGGTTTGAGGACTTCCATCGTCCATGACAACAACCAAGAAGTATCGTCTAGCGGATATCCCACAGGATTGCCTAAGGGCTTCATCGATTTGCTACAACAAAACGTCAGCCAGTGCTCCAGCATTTAGGAGGTTCATCAATAATTACAATTGGAGGTTGTCGGCGTTGGATATCTTGAACCTCCGGGAAGCGGTTGTCGTCAACTCCATCGCCAACAAACCGTTCAGGCAGGTAAGAGTGTTGGGGATAGCGGGGGAACGACTCCCTCGGCCACTCTCTAACCATGCTTGCAGCTTATCCCCGTCAAAAGTTGTTGGAGCTGGTCGTCGTTCGTTAGAAGTAACCCTGAGAAAGTTTCAAGGTAACCACGAAAATAGAGCTGCAACTTAGAAAGGAATGGTCAAGATGGGAGCTTTGTGACGTGTCGATATTTGTTAGAGGGTGGTGTCTCGAAATGTCGAAGAATATTCCTAGCAGCTAGTGACAGCTGGATCGATTGCTCGAGCGATTCTTTGTATAGATGATGGAAAATCCGATATACCAAGACTATTTCAACAAGGCCTATACCACTAGAGCATGTCGTAATAGCAACTATCAGCTATGACAGTGTGTGTATTGTCAAGTAGTTTTCGTCGAAGTGGTAGTCAACATAGAGGCTGTCTATAATAGACAAGAGGCGGGTGGGTTTATGAAGTTGAATCGAGATGAGCTCGCCTCCGGCCAAGCTCCTCCGGGGGGTTGCGGCTCAGCGTTGTAAATGGTTTCGGGAATAGTATGGGTGTGAGGGAAGCCGCACAAGTCGCGCCAGGGGCTTGGACCTTCAAAGAATATAAACGAGAGCAACTAAAGCTCCGTGGTTGAATAACCAGTATCGGAATTGTTGAGTTTGATGACACCCGGCAAACGAAGAGTGCTTCGTAAACTGAGTAGCTTGCAAGTCTTTCTCAGAGAATCAACACTGCCCAGGTCTTCCGAGACGAGTTGGTACAGCTGATGAAAACTGGGATAGTATAGGAAATCAACGCGTTGTCGATCGTTCTCAACGGATGTATTTTGACGGGCTTCAGTATATCTATCGCTTGGTAGACAGATGTAAGCAGGATCTGTACTCGGCTCCAAGAGATAAGTCAAAAGGATACACCTTACAACCTGCTAGAGGGTGATCGTGTCAGGATTTCTGGGGTGGCAATGGCCCCTTCTTCGAAGACAAAGTGCGTATAAGTTTAGGTTGAGATCCAAACGATGCTTCAATCCCAGGGGCAAAGAATTGAGAAATGATGACAAAAGATACCAACGATAGATCAAGGAGAAATTCAACTGAGCGACAGATTTTGTTTGTCAAGAAAGAGAACGAAGTTGATATGACGGGGTTGTAGAATGGAACAGATGTAAAGCCGGGGAATGAGGGACAAGTCAAGGTAGGTCCCCGCACTACTTTCTGTAGATCGATGTTGTCTCTCTTCTCAAAGATTTTGCTCGGATGAGACAGCTTCCCGTGCCGTCTCTATCCCAGGATGGGCGTCTCTTGACCTGCGAGAAAAGAAAAGACGACGGATAGGATACAGTACCTGGTGAATGAATAAGAATGGAAACACACAGGGACCGGGTCTCGAGAAAAGCACACACACCAGATGAGCCAGGTGTAGGGATCAAGAGCTAATGCTTAATACCTGTAGGTAACAGCGTGTAAGTCTCCGATCTCAGGCCGTTTCTACCGTGTGGATGTCTAGTCAAAAAGTTGGAGGGGTCAAGGGGCAAGGGGGTGCGACTGGATACCTTGAAGCAGAAATTTATGAAATGCAACACCCACCTCAGGTGGTGGTGGTGGCGGCAGCAGCTCGACAAGAAGAGGTATTCAGCTATCGTCTATGAAGAAACCAAAGGGTGGCAGGGTCAATGTCGCACAGTACGGGGACAAGAGAGCATGACACTAGTCCGCCAAGGTTGAGAAAGTCTCAACTTGAGCTGTACATGATAGTGAATGCCAATCCCATGATCCACAGAGCTGGCTGACAGGGCTCATATCAAGGGTGTCGGAGAGCAGAGACGACGGTTGGCCCACGCGTAGCTCTGACACCCCCACAAAGTGCACGAGCCTGGACGTGGTTTGAAGGACATGGAGGAGGTGTTAAGAGCATCAAATTAAGAGCTGTTCCCGGATAAGAAACTGACATGGTTCCATATGCCGTCGGTATAGCATGCTGAGCATTTTGAGTTATACGTGGGTACGCAACTATCAGCCCCAGGTATGCTTGTAAGAGCGGAACTGGCGCTCAGATGGAATAGCATCCTGCCACCCTGAACCCCGTTAGAAAGACTCACCTCAAGCGGCTTTGGGGAGGAGGCAGGGGTCTTGTTGACGATGGCCGAAGTGGTGGGGCTAAAAGCGACGACTTGATGCGAACAAGCCCAATCAATAGTTGCGTGAGATAGGTCCAAAAGCTCAGGAAAGAATAATAAAAAAGCAAAAGTCTAGGCGAAACGCATGGTTAAGGCGATCAACGCCAGTCGATGTAGGTACTTCGCTACATTGTACTAAGGTGAGACATAGGGCGTGATTAGACCAGTTTTTTGAGCCTGCCGGAAGCACCAGGAAGATCCGAGGGCGCTGCAGTTGACTGGTTGTGTGTCTGAATCCGCAGTCGTATTGCATCATTTGCTCTGGATTTCCTTCTTCTTTCTTTTCTTTTTTTCCCGCCTTTGCTTTTTAAGCCAGCGGCGGTTTTGGATTTCAAGGTAGTAAGCAAGGCTAAAGATGCATAGACAAGTTGGACTCTTAGACTCCGTGCAGCAACCGTTGAGGGTTTGCCATGAGTAACCGAAAGCCTAGAGCTTTTGACAGGGATGCTCTGGAGCTTCGAAGCACATTGCGGTGGCCATAGGCCGAGAAAAGTAACGTAGACAATTGCCAAGTTGCTGATTCGATGCGGTGAGTAGGAATGGTGATGTACCCTTCTCCATTCCCCATTCTCCAGAAATCCAGGACGGGGATCATCCGGAACGGTCTAAATGAGATTACTACCCAGGAACCGTTCGGATAGTCGTCTGTCGAGATGGATCTCGATTCTTTGCGTATCGGATGTATCTCTTGCATCTCTAGCAGGTGATATTGGTGCAATAAACCTGGAAAGCTCATTAACTATGATGCATTTCTAGGTACGTATCCGTATCTGCCTATGTATTTGAGTCAGCAAACCTACACTACGGTACAGTACTGTACCGCCCGTCAAACGACTCTAACCATGCGACTTGTCTTTTTGTTGGCTGAGCAAATGTGTTGCTAGTCAGCCACTGAGTAACAACCCCAGGGCATGATTGCTGAATATGTCTCTGTGGTCAATATGGCTGTACGGGGCCCTTCCGCCGATGGTGGTTTAGGGTCATGGGCTTGGGAGCTTTGCTCAAAACGTGTAACCCTGCAGGACTGGCCCATGCACTATCGCCCAACCGAGTACAGTACAGTAGGGACAATCAAAGACTTGACCAGCGGCAGCGGCAGCGGCAACCAGACCAAACGATACAGTGCTCCCGAATAACGTATCGTGTCGTATGTATGTATGTACATCCAGCACGCACTCCGCTCCATAGGTGTGTACTGCATGCGTAGATGCGTGGATAGAAGGAACTTGCAGTAGGGTGACTATATGCAGACGAGAATTGACCATCAGCCTCAAACGAGATCTCAGATCAATCACAGTTGAGATGAGACTTGGTAGAAAATGACAAGAGCAGGTAGATCCTAGCTCAGGCGACAGAAAGACGGCGCGAAAAGGTGAGACTAAAATCTTGCTGCGGCCTGGATTCGCGTTTCGGCTCATTGTGGACAGCTCTCAGCCAATGCTGTCAGGGGATTGCTTGTCCTGGTCTCAGGCATGTGGTTGTGGTTGGCCCACGGAGGAGTCCTGCCAAATGAATCATGGACGGGACGGCGACCTAGATCATCCTTGAAGACCTGAACCTGGACCTGGAGGTACCTAGGAAGGTGGTCCTGTTTGCTGTTTGCTGTCTAGGGGATGGAGGCTGGAGGCTGCCCTGAACCAACCTACCTAAGGTACTGCACCACACAGTACCTGCCCTGAACCTGAAAGTTTGTTCCTGCCCGCAAGAGGTAACCTGGAAACAGCCACACACGCAGCGACGGAAGGTGCTCCACGCGAACCAACCTAATGCCGTACTTACCTTAGGTAGGCACAACTGCACATGCCCCGTAGGTAGTAGTCTACGAATGGGTAGGAGGTACTGCACTGTACTAGACTACCTGCACCTACCTACCTAAGCTAAGCTACTAAACTAGACAGGACAGGGAAAGCATGGCCTGTCAGAAGCCCTTTATTACCGGCGGGAAAGACCAAGATGCGCTTACCACCGTCACTATGTCCGGTGAAATTCCAGACAGGGCCGTTTTGTGGAATCACACGCCAACTCCGGATCACTTTATCCAGACTATTACCTACAACTTCAGAGACATTTATCTGCCTAATCACCCGATCCGACGCGCCTTTCGCAGTTGAAATTGGACACGGTGTCCGCCAGAACGCTCACAATCTAGCCACTATCGCACGCCAATTCTGGCTGCGCTGTGCAATCTTGACAAGAAGAGTATTCGACTGCACTGCGCGATATGTCTTTAGAAAAGGTTTCAGCGGTCAGAATTGGCTTCCCGGCCGAACCAACCTTCCATCTCCGGATAGCTTGACCTAAACTTTGGACGATGTACGGGTGGGACGCGAGCGGTACGGCTCGGCTCTCCTGTTAGCCTTGCAACCTGCAGTTCAAGTCCAGGTCAACCCCGTCAGTCAGATCCGCTCGCGTTGCGCATCGCTTGCTAGCTTAGGTTTCCTGTGGCCCATTTACTTACCCAAAAGAAAAAAAGAAAAGAAAAGGAAAAAAAAGGAAAAAGGAAAACAAGAAAAAGGCTCCTGTTCTGTCCAACCCAAATTGAATCTCGTTACTCTGGAATGGCAAAATGCGATCTGTGCATGGTTTCTTGGCACACAAGCCTTCGCGGCCACTCAATGTTAGCAACAAGCTGTCACTGCGCTTTCAGGAGCCCTACATCTAGGTACTTGGCTTCGGGGAAACTAACTCAGTTGCAGCAACTGGCATTCGATTATTCAAAATTGAAAGCCTTCGTTTTGTCGACACGAGTCAGAGTACCCCACAAGAATCAAGAACTGTTCTGCTGTACAACATTACACCATGGCTCCGTTTTTCTTTTATGGCATGAGTCTGGAGCACTGAACAAACCAGACCTTTTGTCAATTGTCCATCACAGGGACCACCGGCAGCTCCATTGACAGGGAGCGGGAAGCGCATACACACAGGCCTGGCAGGTACGTCTGCGTGCTCGTTGGGCGGTCCTAGCGCATCGTCTGCAAGGATTGCACAGTATACCAATCAACGTTCTCGACCCTGAACGGCTTCTGCTTCGTTGTGGAGTCTATATGGAAGCATATTATTAGCACGACTTCTTTTTTGGCAAAAGCCTGATCACCAATTCATTGGCAGCGTCTTTCCAAGAGATGACTCGTCCGCTTCACACACAGTTATCTGAAGGCTGCGAAGGTCTAAACGGATACGCAGGTGGGGAACAAGCAAATGCTGGTAGTCAGTCCTGTGGGCAATACATGGCTCAATCAAGCAAGGGTTAGCAGGAAAGAGAATGTAATTGTGGCGCTCGGGTGGCTCTTGATTGTATGAGATGATACTGTTCCAGTTGCCGTTGCCGTTGGCAATGCTTATCTGACATCGCAAATTTACTAGGGGCTTTCGTTCCTCTCAGCCTTGTCCGTGACGACATGTTCCCTCTTCGCCCTGTCAATCTTGTCTACAAAGGTCTTCCAGCACGACGAAAACGAAAGAGGGAGAAAAGGCCGCAGAAGGGTCGTTTATGCGGATCTTTGCCGTCTGGACACATGCCGCAGCGTATCCTCGCGTCAACCATGTGCTCAGAAGCAATTATAGATTCCTCGAGAGAACTGCACTAGTTTCTGATTATTCTGGGAAGCCGAGCAGCCAGACCATCCCAACCCATCCAGTAGTTGAGCCTACATAGCACACGTACTTCACTCTTTGCCTTGTCGTGTCTCATAATTGCAGGCCAACCCCGCATCAGCAATCAACAAGGAATCTCACCCATGTTCACAGAATCAATACGATAGGCCACAGACGTGCTCACAGCTCTGCGAGAACAACTTTGCAAGTCAAGCACTAGTACAAACTGCTGCCAGCAACAGAAGCCAAGAACCCATGCCCCCACGCACTTTGCGGCGGGCTCTGGTTTACCAAGCTTCACTTCAGACCGGGATCGATTACGACGGTTGCTTGTCATCTGCAGCAGGAGTACTTACTCAACGTCATCGTCTGGTTGTCTGGTCCGGTTCTTCTGGAAACTTACTACGTGGTTGATCAGTTCCATTGGTCGAATGTATAGCTATTAAGAACCATGATAGTGGTGCCCCCGTATTTGTCACTTCTACTCTTGAGCCGGGCTTGGTGGCTGCGCTCTCCCGCTTGCCCCTGGTGGTGTCGTCAAGTCTCGACCGACAAGGAGCATGTTTCATAGCGGAGCATCGGTCCCTGGATCAGCGCAATGCTTGGTCAATGATGCGGCTCAGCCAGCTATACGTCTACATACATGTACACAGCCTAACTTACGTCTTGCTATGCGGCGGTCACTGACTACACAGCAAGCAATGTATTTCGTCGGCGCAGTACAGGTTAACAAATAACCCGGTCACGGCGACATTCCTTACAAATCAGATCTCTTACCCTGAGACAGCTGGCGAAGCTAAAGACTCATGGTTCAAGTGTGCGCCTCAAATAATGCAGATGGTGCATTTATGCAGATTCGATCGCCTCACTTCTTGATGATTGAATGAAGCATCACAATATACGTCCGGCTCAAGTTCCGCCTGTCCCGTTCCTCATTTAATAGTTAAGTGCGCCATGCTCCTCAGGTCCTCACCATCAATGTCTGTCTCACTTTTTAAGACTTGGAAGCGGATACATGAAATATTATCTCAGTATCTGGATCTCACAGTGACTCTTGGCAAGTCGGACCTTCCGTTACGGCCGCCACTCTGGAACTATCGTCTCCTAGCATTTACTAGTATCAGACTGATTCGCCAAAACTCAGGCTTATGTACCAGGAATTATGGTCGGTTAACAAGACCATTGCTTTTCTCTTTGCTCTACTTGGCACTGATGTCTCATCTCTCCTCTTGATTCAATAAACGCAGACACAAAGGCATTGACGATTTTATTGACGGTATAACGCCAAATAGCATCAAGCTGAGGCAGACTCCTTGAATAGCTTCAGCGGGGCAAATCGGCAATACACAGTAAAACTCGGAAGGGTGTGCTCTTGATACAAGCATGTGTACACATAACCCAATCCACGGCGTGTACACACGACTGAGTCTACAAGTCTACTACAATACAGTGCAGTATGGTCGATGTCGTCTGTTGTGTTACATAAGCGATTTCTTCTCTTAGCAAACAAACCAGAGTTACGAGACTATAGCTATAAGTTACAGACCCTTGGGAACGCCATTGGTTTCGGAGAAATGATCCCGATGATCAATGCGTGCATATATTCAAGGGCCAAGGATTTAAGAAGCCTCTTCAGCTGAGTATTAGCATCCATTCGCTGCCGCTTTCAACTTGGCCTCGTAGACCGACAAGCACAGTAGGTGTTGCTTTCCCAGCATGTATATACTATCTATCAGCTGTTGATATTAAGACTCTAAAAGAAGAGAACTTCTCTTGGCGCCTTTCAATCCCACCTTGGGTTGTCAGCATAATTCGCTGTGCTTGACGCACTGTCCGGCCAATACGGGATATGATCCGACTATACCGGTACAGCAGTGCACTGTACTGTATGTATCGCGGCTACCCCAGTAAGTAACGTGTCAAGTCTTCCTTGTCACTTTGAGTCTGTTCAAATTCGTCTGTGGGTGCCAACCAGGGGTATCGATCCCTGCTATCTCAACACCACCTCGTGCCCCTTGTCGCCGGGGATAATTAGCATTACTGCTGCGCACGGCCGTTCTGCGTGGCCATCCACCGTTAGTGTAGGCTTCTCGTCTCTTTCAAGTGGCTCGCCGGACAATCTCACAATGCTTTTTGCAGGAGGCAAATCTCAAGAAGCGCGCATGCAGTCGAGAGGGCTGCTTTGATACATCTTTACCGGATAGTCTGTGCCTCCTGGTCGCTCGACACAATGAAACGGAGCTATAGTTTCTGACTGCAGTGGAACGAAGCATGCAGTGCCATGAATCCATCTCTTTTATTCGGTAGCATCTTAACTACCTCTTGGTGTATACAATCTTGACTATACAGTAACCATTCCACAGCCAGAGGTATACCTACCTATTCTAGTTCCAGACCAGCCTGTTTCATAAGTCCATGGAAAACACCTTGCTTTTTTACAAGCTCAGCCGGACTGTCAAATTCAACCACCTCTCCCTTATCAAGTACCACTACACGGTCGCTGTCGAGGATGGTATTGAGGCGATGTGCTACAGTAATGATGGTGCGGTTTGCGAACAGGGGTGATCGGAGGGTGCTCTGAAGCATTGCGTCCGTCTCAACGTCGACGGCAGCAGTAGCTTCGTCTAGGACAAGGATATTGGAAGGAGTAAGCATTGCACGAGCAAGTGAGACGAGTTGCCTTTGGCCTTGAGAGAGGTTGGAGCCTATAATAACAAGCATTAGCCGTTGAACACGTGAAAATCATAAGTATGTCTAAGGGTCCAAGAGCCAGGTTGCTGGTGTCGCTTTACTAAGAGAGCAGACCACGGGACTTCATCTTCATGCGAGGCGTGCATCAAAGCACATCGTTTGTCTTCAAGATGTTTGCAGAAAAGAGACTGCTCATTATCAGAGGTAAGGGACAGATGCCTGTACACACCACATCTGATGAAGCCAGGGCATGTTGAACCAGATGCTCGGGTGACCGGTGAGGGAAATCGTAGACCGGTCAAGAAATGCCGACAGAAAGCGCAGTGCCGGGTGTCGACTTACCTCCTTCGTTAATCTTGGCTTCCAGCCCACCATCCATGCTCGAAACGTGGTCCTTGAGTCGTGCGTGTTCTGATAAGGCAATTGTCAGCAAATGTTACACAGCATATAATAGCAAAACAATCGCTTGTTTAAGCAACGCCTGGCCGCTGTAGGGTTGCAATCTTGTGGTTTACTCACCAAGTACACTCCAAAGCTCAGTGTCATCATGAACGTGGCCAGGATCCAGGTTATCCCGAACACTACCTTCAAAAAGCGCTGCATCCTGCGGAATAATGGCTAGTCTCCGGCGCAGATCCAGCAAGCCAATGGACGATGTGTCGACATTGTCAATGCCGATGTGGCCCGTTGCCGGTTCGATAAGACGGAATAATGCAAGAGTCAGAGATGACTTGCCCGCTCCAGTGCGGCCGACAACGCCGATCTTCTCATGCGACTTGATGTCAAGGCTGATGTTCTTGAGCACCAAGTCTAGACCTTCCCGATAGCGGGTGCTATAGTTGACAAAATCAACTTCTCCCTTGGCAGGCCACGAGACAGGAGGTCGGTTTTTGGCGATGATCTCAGGAGCTTCGCTGGGGAGGGCCGCATATTCCAGGACACGCTCCACCGATACAATGTTGGTCTCAACCTCTACAGTTTGACGAACGATCCAGTTGAGGGAGGATGTAATCTGTAGGGCATATGACATGGCAAGACCGACAATGCCGGGACTGAGGTGGGTACTACCAGTGACGGAGATAATTGAGAAGCCAGCAGCGGCCAGAATGACGATAGCACCAATGAACTCGAGGCGAACAGCGAGCCAGCGATTGGCACTGATAGAAGGGAAGTAAGCACGGAGGTTGGCATCAACACGCCATTCGTTCTCTAGTTCGAATCGCTGCTGCTGTCGGTATGCCCGAATGGTTGAAATGCCACCAAGCGACTCCTGGAAGTGTGCATAGATGGGACTGCGGCTTACACTATCTAGTCGCTTAAGCTCACGAGATGTCCTAAGGTAATATCTCTGAATAAAGTAATAAGTCAGGGCCAAAGGGATGATCAACGCGATAAAGGCCGGCGTTGCGACAGAGATGACGATCAAGGTGAAACCCGATCGGGCAGCATTGACAAAGAGCATGTTGAAGGTCCTAGCCAGGACCTCATCAACGCGGTAAATGTCACTGAAGAAATGTCAGTATTCGGTCCCAAAAAGCATGTTTTATCTACCAACCTAGAAAATCGGTTCAGGATGCGTCCAGCTGGTGTAGTGTCGAAAAAGGACATGGGAGAGCGGAAGATGGCGTTGGCCATGCGCTCATGGAGCTTTCGAGATGCCTCGATAGAGCAGAAAATCCAGAGAATCAGAGTCTGGATAACAGTGAGAGCAGAGGCCCCGATGCCAAATGCGAAATATATTCCAATGTACTTGCCGACGTGATCGTTCGAGTTGGACTCTTGGTTTCGCTCGGACCACTCCTTGAGCCAGACGGAACCACCAATGTTCGCAGTCTGCGAAGCAAGTAGCATAAACATGTAAAGGGCAACAGCATAGATGTTGTTCATCTTAGCATATTCGCCGTAAACAGACCATTTGACCTTGCCTTGCTCCAAGTGCTCCTTGCCCTGCTTAGTCTTGGAAGACCCTCCGATTTCCTCGTCTGTAAGTTTACCTCGAGGTCCCCTAAAGCTGGCAGTACTGGCACGACGGAGAGTTGCCATGCTGCTCGAGCGAGGTTTAGCACTAGCCCCAGTCTTGATAGGAGCCATCTCGGGGACTTGTTCCTGGGACTCTTCGAGCTCCTCCTTGGCGTGACCAGCGTCAGTTGGCTCAATGATTGTTGCGGCCTTGCTGCTTGAGGCACTAGAGCTGGGCTCGCTGCTAGCACTGCCAGACTCATGCCCGGCAGTCTTCAAGAGCTCAGCGACAAGACCCTTCTGAGCAACCAATTCTCTGTATGTTCCTCGCTCGATAATCTGCCCACCCTTGAGTAGGCTCACATAACTAGCCTGGCGAAGGACGGCAATAGCATTAGTGGCCAAAATACGAGTCTTGGAGGCAAGCAGGCCACGAGTTCCCAATACATTATCAATGATATGACGGCCAACATGAGAATCAACAGCAGAGAGGACGTCGTCAAGAAGATAAATATCAGCACGAGCATAAACGGCACGAGCCAATGACACGCGAGCCTTCTGGCCGCCACTGAGCGAGATACCCCTTTCGCCGACGACCGTCTCATCTCCATCTGGAAGCTGTGCGAAGTCATCGATCAAGGCGCATGCGTGGATCGTTTTCTCATAGAACTCGGCATCATATTTGTAACCAAAAATGATATTCTCCTTAACGGTGGCGTTAAGGATCCAGGTTTGTTGAGAAGCATATGCGACAGTTCCTCGTACCTCGACGTTTCCTTTTACCTTCCACAGATCACCAAGAATACTCTGCAGGAAAGACGTTTTGCCAGAACCAACACGACCGACAACACAAGAAAGTTCGCCCTTGTAAGCAGTATATTCAATATCAGTGAGTGTAGGCTTGTTCTCGTGACGGTTCCATGAAAACGTGCCATCGCGGATGATAACACTCTCCTCACCAAGTTGTTCAGGGGCAGGCTTGATTGTGATGGCATTAGGCTGAAGCTCCTCGGCAGTGAGGAAGCTGGTCAGTCGACCAACCGCAACAGAGGCTTCGACAATAGATGTGATGACCATTGGCAGTATAGCAAGTGGGAAGGTTAGAAGGTTGAATAGGGCCAGCGCAGGGAAGACAATGTCGGTGGTGAGAGGTTTGTCTTGAGTCAGAACGAAGACGGTAAAGGTTGAGCAAGACACGAAGAAAGGCGCAGTAGTCCATGTGAAGTTGGCAAAAGCCTGCGTTGCGCCTATCTTTCGCAAATTTTTGAGTTCCTTCTCGTTTCGGACGAAGTTGAGCTTGTTCATAAAAGCAGATCCCCAAGCATACAGCTTGATGCTCTTCATGTTGTTGATAATCTCATTGATCAGACGGCTTCTGGCATCTTTGTTCTTCATCTGCTCCTTTTGCATGTTCTTCATTATGCGGGCTACGAAGCCTTGAATCGGCATCATCACGATCATGACAACAATACCCGCCATCATAGACCAACCGACCAGGTTGTACAAAGAAACCATGCAGATGATGATCTGGAACGGCGCAGACCAGAGTTGCTGGGCAAATTGGGTGAGATCCTGCAAGCGTTGACCATCAACAGCCATGTAATTGACAATGTCGCCAGTGGACTTTGTGGCCCTGCCCTCGCTTGACAGTCGGAGAGATTTGCGGTAGATGGCCGAGGAGAGACCACCCTTGATACGCATGCCGGTCACAAAAGCAAGCTGGAAGTACTGATGCACCATAGTTGTTTGCAAGACTGCACAGGCGAACATTGCCAAAGCAATAGCAGCACCCTTGATGATAGGTTGAGGTGTCTTGCCCTCACCATAAGAATCCACAAACGAGATGAGCAGGCGGAGCAGCTGGGGCTGGATGTACTGGGCAATATCGTTGAAGAACTTGAAGATCGCAGCAACGCAGTAGGGGCCGCCGTAGGCCTTGAACAAAACTCTCCAGAGCGAAGGCTTCTTGTGGTGTTCTAGTTCGTACTCCCATGCTTGGTCGAAGCGGGCTCCAGTGGTTTTAGTCTTGTCGTCCTTGGCGAGGGCCCAAAGATCCTCTTCCGTCAAGTACACCTTGTAACCATATCGCATCATTGGTGTCATCCAGGAGAATGCGAGCTGCGAGAAGGCATTGGCATATTCAACGGGGCATTCCTCTTCCTCTTCAATGGCTTCATAGCCACTAGGGCCAGTGCTTCGAGGCCACAGCCACTCGACAAGGAATTCGACAAGAGATAGTCCAACTCCGACACAGTAGATGATGAAGTATGGCAGATTGGATTCGTAAATTTGCTGCGAAACGAGAGATCGCAGCTTCACACCGAAGGATATTAAGAGGAATAGCCAGTAGAAGAGGGCGACGCCACTGGGATACCGAATGCGCGAGTGTTCAACCCATTGAACGGAGAATATTACGAGTAGCGAGAGAATAGTCAGGAATGTCGTCAAAACTCGGAAGTCGCCGTACCAAACATGAGGCATGAATATGATCTGTACAACGAATTGAGCAGTGACGTCGACGATGATGACTGCGAGAAGGGACTATAATGATGGGTCAGCTCGATTGAATGATTACGATGTAAGATGAATGTGGCAGTAGTATTGACCTGTTTGACGTAGAAGTGGGCGTTCTTGGTCTGTCCATCCTGCTTTGGCTTCTTGGTGAGCAGCCACCAGACAGCAAGTGAACCAAACAAAAGACCAAAAACAGATACAGAAGCAATCCAGACATCGATGAAGCAGGGCGTGAAATCATAGCGATGGGGGCTCAGAGGACCCCATCCTTCCGGATTCCCGCACAAAGGTTGTTTGAACGAGCTGAGGGTGAAATAGTTGGCACCAAGTTCTCGTAACGGGCGAAGGCCGGTAAAGGAGCCCGTCTCAAAGAGAAGCTGCTGCTGCTGTTGCTCGTTGTAGAAAGCCATTGTTGTTGCAGTAGTTGATTCTCAACGGGTTCGATATGTCGAAAAGGGTTTTCGCAATCGTCACCTCATGCTAGAGGGACGTAGTTGGCGACTCGCAGGAAGACCGATGCGGCAGCGCGTTTTGATGACGATGACGGGATAAGATTTTTGGAAGCTTCGGAAGCTCGCGCAAAGTAAGGCAAAGCAAAGCAAGTCGACGTCAGTGCGTGCTAGTGCCGTAAACTGGACGAAGACGGCCCAAAGAAAAGAAAAGAAAAAAGAGAGAAAGCCCCAAGACAGTCTTAGACACAAGATCTGGATCCGGTCACCTCGAAAAAGAAGAGGGAGGAAGGGGAAAACAAAGATTGCAGAAAGAAGGCTTGGTCTTGGGCGACTTCCGTGTACTTTCCGGGTAGTCTACAGGCAGGATGGTATGACAAGCAGAATCTCGTCGAATTGGCCGATGGACCCTCAGTCATCATTGATGGTTGGTAAGCTGCTCGCTACTGCTGCTACATCGGTATCCTCTGGACCTGGACCCGACGCGAACACCCATGCATAAAATACGCTAACAGCATGGTCTAGACTCTGTCTGGTTAAGCTGTTTAGTGGAGTACTTGATGGAAATATTGCACCTAGTGTCGGGTGTAAGCGTGTGTGTGATCTCACAGGTAGGTGAAGTAACCTACCCTATATATTTAGCAATCGGGCAATCATACACATATTCATCTGAACCATTGAAAGATGATGCTGTATTTATATGCACTTTCTTGATGTTCAGGTCAATCTAGGCTATCCACCCAAGTTCCTTTGGTGGCGGAAGTTTTCTCAACCGGTAATAACTTCTCTACCCATTCAAACTGTTTTCAAAAACTCAATGACCGTCTTGGAAAGCCACTCCTGCGATTCAGGCTGCTCAACGGTGTGACTTGCGCCAGGGATGAGCCCTGAAAGGTCGCTGACAGCAGCCGAGTTGAGTGATTTATACTTTTTGTTACTGGCAGCCTGATCGATGCGTGCGGGAACGAATTCATCCTCGGCAGAGTGTAGGACCAGCACTGGCTTCTCAAATCGCGACCAGTTCCTTTTGAGTGTTTGATCATTGAGGTCTGATGAGAAGTAGTCATCATCGCCGCTGCAAAACTGTTAGCTCATAAGCTTGTTATTAATTGGACGACTGCATATCATACCCTTTGCTAGCCAGAGACTGGAATCGATAAGCTGAAATCGGAGCTCCCAGAACGGCAGGAATCATGTCAAAAGGCATGCAATCACCGCCTTTGCCTTCGGAGATCATCCTGGCCGCGAGGTCAAGACTCGGCTGGGGATTGGGCATGATTAAGTCCAGCGTCTCACGATCCGACACTGGGCCTTGCATGATGAAGCCATCCACGGGCTCATTGTTGTGCTTTGGGTAGTTGGTATACTCGATACAGTCCTGTGTCTTGTCAGGTGGCTGTATGGTAAGCATGGCAAGACGGTTGACTTACCTGGCATCCGGTAGACGAGCCAAATAGGACAATCTTTTCCTTCCCAATGTCTCGAAGATACTTGACCAATGCAGAGATGTCTTCCACGTCGTTGGAAAGGCTCGAGACTCCAAAGCCCGAAAAGGAACTCCTCATGCGGAATTCAATGACAGAGTAGCCCAAGTCTCCTGCTTCTTCTAAACGCTGAGCCAGGAGCCGGGTGTAGGGAATAGTGTGCGGGCCATCAGTAAGCCCACCGATGAAGACGAGAGCATTGCGAGCAGAAGTCAGGCCAACTTCATAGGCAGCTGAGCCTCGGCACTTGGACTCGAAAGGATGAACAGTAACAGAGAAAGGACCTGAATGAGCCATAATAGCGGTAGTTCAAGAGCTGTGAGGGAAAATACTGGTACTGGAGGACTCGACTATTTGTGCTTGAAGTGATAGAGGGGCACTCTGTTGGGGGATCTGCTGGAGTATATAAGCTTATCTCTCTTGCAAGCTTGACTTTGACTGTACTGATTTCACTTGGCGAAGGATCCCGACCTGACTAGACTGTATCAACTGATATTAAACAGTACTTAGGGTCTCAGCTGATGGAGGTAATTGTGAAATGCTTAGTATGGATGAATATAAAAGCACCGTGTAGAGAGAGAGCTTGGATTGATTGGTGTGGAGAATGACATCAAGGAGGAGCCTAATGGAATCTGTGTACCTAGGTACCTACCTGTGGAATCATTTGGATGGAAAGAGGTGAATCTAATTAAAATTCCTAGCTATACTAACAGAAGAATTGAAATATGTAGTTATAATATACATATGTCTGTTAGTAGAGTGATCATGCCAATTCAACCATTTCCCCCTCTGTGGTCGACCGAAGAAGCTGTGATGCTAGCTCTCGTAGATACAGTGCCAGTATGATTGCACACTGTACAACACAACCAGAAAGCTCTTCTAGTCACAGTTCCACACACGCTATTTTTGTCCTCTTAGTTAAACTGACAAACCAGAAGCAAGCTTTGATTCGCTTCGCAGTGTTTATACAACCAGTCATCTTCACCTTTGCCCTTCTCTCAACCCAGGTACACTCACGACTTTTGCGTACTCGCGTTCGTGTTCGCCAAATCTTTGGTTCAGCTGTGGAGAATATGCATGTGTAGCAAGCTGGAAGCGCTTTGCTTCGTCAACCATGGAGTCTACAATCAGCAGCCAAGAGAGGAACGAGTTCTTCCAAAGAGTAAGTCAAGGAACCCAATCCTTTAGTGAGCGATACCTTCTCACCGACAACAAATAGCTCAAACCCTGTTGCGTCAAGATAAGTCAATTAGCAATACGAGAAGCCGATGCACCAGCTTCATCCCGGGAACTAGCTGAACAAACACGGCTTCTTCATGAGATTCTTGATGAGCAGATCAAACAGAACCCTTTATTACTGGATGAGAAGTTCTCCGAATATGTCTTCTTTCCTCTCCACCATGTCTTCCGTCAGATGGATCAATACCCTATGCCCCTGATAGAGGACTGCATCAAGACGCTTACGATTCTCATCACACATGGCTGGAAGGCAAAGGTCTCCGCAGAACTCGTGCGGCAGATCCTAAGCCTCCTAACTTTCATTAT
Source organism: Fusarium camptoceras (assembly GCA_004367475.1). Lineage (NCBI taxonomy): Eukaryota > Fungi > Ascomycota > Sordariomycetes > Hypocreales > Nectriaceae > Fusarium > Fusarium camptoceras. The sequence goes on along the minus strand of QGED01000135.1, from coordinate 94,011 downwards.
CGATGGGACACCTAGTTCTAGCCCTACCCGCCCCGTTGCCGAGGAAACTGTGTTGGAAGCTTTTCGTGGTTTGACAGCCCTCTTGAACACAGCCGGTTTATCACCAAAAGCAGCGTCAGGGCTTTCGGAAACGGAATCGATACCTGCTCTTGGACATGGGGTAACGGTCATGCTAAACGGAGTGGTTGACGGTGTCACGCCCCAGATTCAACAGGAAGCATTACGGGCCTTGCAAGCTGTGTACCGTACTGTGAAGGAGTCGGCCGCGTTGGCTAGCTTCTTGCCCGGCACAATATCTTCATTAGCACAAGTCTCATCCTCGCCCAATCGCTACAAAGCTACCATTCTCGCCAAATGCTCAGAAACAGTCGCTCTTGTGTTAACGAGTGTGATGGCTGACCTTCGAACACGGTCCATACTAGCCAAGACTGAGTCCGAAGATGAAGACGAACCCCATGGTAACAAGATTCTCTCTGCGGCTTGGCTTAAGGCAAGCGCTATGCAAGTCAAGAAGGCGCTGGCGGCGATGATGAGACTGCGGTCTCACGATTCAGCCGAGGTCAGAAATGCTCTCAATCAGCTCTGTGTGATCCTTCTTGACGAATGCCACAAAACATTGTCCAATTGTGCAACTATATTGGTCGAGACAGCTATGGTACTCGGAGAAACTGGATCCAAGGTATCCCTGGCACAGACTAGCCTACAGGATCTTATCAGTATCTACCCAGAACTGGGTGAAATCGTCAAGACAACAACATACAACTGGATATCCAGTCTCTCAAGATTGATGCAGTCAGCGGATGAAGATGCCAAGGTAGACGCGATACGAAATGTCTTGAAGGGCCTCGAGCTTCTCAAAGAGCTACACATACAATCGTCGACACTTGATGAGTCAATGTCGATGATGCTTCGGGACAGTGTTATAGCTCTGATGCAGGCGTCAAAAGCCATAGGAACGATCGAGAACATTGACATCCGGCTGATAGCGGGGGGAGAGGCATCCTCAGGTTACGAGGATACACAGTACCAGCCTGTCCTACTACCCTCTGAATCTCAAAAGAAGCTCCGAAACGAGTTATTGTCACTAATTGCATTTCTTGGTACAACATCGCAACAAGCAAGGTTTGCGGGCAACATGTTGGAGCAAGTTCAGGATTCCGACAGCCATGTTAGTCAAGTTGCTACCTTTTGGCTCTGCTTCCATACTGTAAAGGCGAGTCACAGATCTTCCGCCGAAGAAGAGATGTTCTTCAATCTGTCATCCGTATCAGATTCATCTCTGAATATTGACTCTGTGTTCAATGAGCTTTACACAACTGCAGTGCAAATTCTTGATCAACATACAGATACAGAACCTGCCGATTGGCGGCTGGAAGCTCTGGCTCTTGAAACAACCGCTTACACGGCACAAAGGTCTGGAGAGTCGTTTCGTCCCGAACTGATCGATGTCCTCTTTCCTATTGCGACGTTTTTGGGATCTAAGAATCCGCAACTTCAAAAGCATGCTATTGTTACGTTGAATAGTCTCGCATCTTCCTGTGGATATACCAACGTGTCGGAACTCATCGTTCAGAATGTCGATTATATGGTCAACTCAGTCTCTTTAAGACTTAATAGTCTAGACATCTCACCTGCATCGATTAATGTTTTGACCATGATGATCCGGCTGGCTGGACCTAGGCTGGTTCCCTACTTGGATGATGTGGTTGACTCTATCTTTGGAGCATTGGATAACTACCACGGATACCCGCTCTTTGTAGAGAACCTCTTTATTGTGCTCAAGGAGGTTGTGAACCAGGGCGTTCTTTCAGACACGCTGTTGCTTGAACATCAAATGAATTCACGACCAGATCATAGAAAACAACACAAGAAGGCACCCGGTCTTTCCGATCTCATGAATACCCTGGAGAAGAGAAAACAGCGAGCTGAGCTTGAAAAGTCGGAAGTGGACAGTGTGAAAAGTCATCCGAATATTCCGTGGAAAGATGATAAGAATAAAGGAGATGGCGAGGGCGAGGAGGTGGAAACTCCTCCAGAACCAGAGAAACCGCCGAATTCTCAGACATACCAGCTCCTGCTGAGAGTGGCAAACCTCACCCAGCACTACCTTACATCGCCAACGCCAACACTACGGAGATCATTGCTTGAGCTTTTGACAATCGTATCCACTGCTTTAGCTCCAGATGAAGAGGCATTCCTACCTCTTGTTAATTCGATCTGGCCCGTTATGATCGACAGGCTGCATGACCCAGAAGCTTACATCGTGGTTGAAGCATGCCACGCTCTTGCTGGGCTTTGCGCTGCTGCTGGGGACTTTCTTAGCTCTCGGTTCAAAACCGATTGGGCTGACTGGCTTCGAGATTGGTGCCGCAAAATTAAACATCAAGCTTCCGCCTCACCAAGATGGACCAGACCCCATGGGGAAGCTGACATTGTGCGGGGGAGAGAAAGCGATGATAGCCGAGTGTTGATGCCCCTGAGAGATGGCGAAAGTCTAAGCGGTAAGCCTCTAACGCAAATGGCCACATCGTCTTCGGGTAGTCTGGGGAAGTTTGCATCACCGGTACGACTATGGGAGGGTGCGGTGGAGCTATTGACAGCTCTCGTGTCATATGTTCAAATTGACGAAGAGATGTTTGATGATATTCTTGATTTGCTCGCAGAGGTTTTGGAGCACAATGTTCAAGTTCGGGAGGCATTGGAAGCTATTAACAAGGACGCTGTATGGCTATCAAGGTACGAACGAGGGAATGTTGAATGGTTGCCAACGCCGAAAACGAACGGGGCACAGTTTGCTACCATGGCAATGTCTCAGGAAAGAGCATCTAGCAACTAGACAGGAAAAAGAATGAGACCAACGATCAACATCGATATCTCGACCATCATAGCTATGAGTGGGATACGTATCAAGCTGGCAAGAGCCGGCATAAAAAGTCAGCTAATCGATGATACGACTCGTTTCACGGGGTTAGCATGTATACTAGGAGCGCCACCGGTCAAATCATGGCTTGATCAGTGATGACTGCAAATGTTTATGTTATGCGATGGCTTCACGTGGGAATTTACATTTACATCTACTGTTAGTATTTGCCAAACAAACAACTAAGGAATCTTAGGTGGAGAAAAGAAAAAAAGAGGTCTAGAACGGGCTGACGAGTCCGCAGTGGAAACTATGAGCCTGTTCTCCGCACAAGATGTGTCAACACCTTCTTGAACGAGTTAGTATGCAGAGGCTAATAATTGGAGTCAATTACAAGTATGGACCTCTCCGAACGAACCAGGGAGAGTGAAATTACGCGCAAGACTTTACCCCAGAAACATGACCAAGATGCAGCGGAAACGATTTCGTAATGAAATCGTTACGTTGAGTGTCTAGACTCGAGAGTCTGGAGAATCCCCAGGTTTTGAGAATAGTCTGGGTCTGGGGAGGCCTCGTGGCGATCAAGGCATCGACTCCATTTCCCCGGAAAGTCAATCAGATATAACGTAACAGCATTCATTGCTGAGTCTGTCTTCAGTAAGGTGAGGTCTTCTCCATGAGGGGAAACTCTTGGTGAGGAGATTTCCAAGCCACAATCTTTATCAATGTTGGAGTTTTCCAGCCAAGAAGACGCCAAAGACGAAACGATTTGAGATAGCCAAACCAGACCAGCCAACAGAAAGATAACGATTTCTCCTATTGCTAGGTTGGCGGTCAATCAGCTGCGAGGTCGGCGGGTGAGGGGAAGATGCCTCCAAATTGACTAACTATCTAACCCTAACTAGGTAGGGTAGCATGGACATGGTTCCATATTCGCTGATACCACCGGTGCATGTAATTACCCAGAGCCAATGAGCAACAGAGATCTGAGAGATGGAGGGCAGTCTAGAAGCTTTCTAGCACAACCCTGTTCTGTTTTGAGTAGAGGCGGCCGCGTGAGGGTTGCCTTGGAGTATGTGGGGGAGTGAGCGGTTGAAGGGAGCTGGAGTCTCGCTGCGTGCTTTATTATCAGCTGTCAAATTTTGGAGGTCCTTGGCGATCTATTGGCAAAGCATGGCATTGCATCGCCAAGTTCTACACCAAACTAAACGAGACAGTGACTGCAGATCTTAGAGTCTGGGCAAGGCTGGACCTGGGATCTTGACCCAAACAGTCGGTTCACAATGACAACGCGATATGATTATGGTGTATTGAATAGTCTAGTATCTAGAATTATGGACAAGGGCCATACGTGATGGCGACCTTCCAGATGTAGCCCAACCTATCTGCGGGGCCGCATTGCAGGTGTTATGTTGGTGCGGACAAGGCGTTGAGACCAAAGGAAGGATCATACGCTACAAGCGTCATTACTCGGCGTCTGGAGCGTTTTTTTACTGGTAAAAGGCAGTCTCAGACATTCAACAGGATAGGTGCCTACCTACCTAGGTACCTACCTAGGTACACAAATACCTTTCAGCTGTACCTAGGTAGGTAGGTAGGTAGGTAGGTACCTAGTGCTGAGCATGTGCCGCTCACAAGAATAAGTAAGAATCTGACACACTGAATTGGGTAGCATTTTCAATAACTTTATTCTCGTGGATCTGAAGAATTGATAGCGAGTCAGTAAAGATAGCAGGCGAATCAAGCGCGATAGAATATATTGAAACAGCACGAGCCATATCCCAAGTTTCGAGATCCAGACCTCTGACCTGACCGGGCCGGCTCAAGACGATGCGATTTTCGGGTGTGAAGCCTCTCGCCCTCGCCGAGAGAAAAGACAAGGAACCAAGACGGGAACCAGATAAGGAGGGGTACTGTACTGTACTCAAGGTCGGCAAGAAAATCTCGTACCCACCGCGATATGGTTAGCTACAAGTCGACGAGCCAATAGCTTCATCAATCTACTCTTTAGCCTCGAGATAAACTCTTTGGGGCAAAGCAAGATAGGTTAGACTGCCCGTTCTGCACACCATTAACTCTAAGCTCTCCATCTCCATCTCCAAACCCAAGTCTACTCTAGTCTGTCTGACCCCAGCGCCACCAAATCTAGAACGTTGCAACAGCTCCATCCATGTTATCGGTATATCGTGCAACAATGTCAAGGATTCGACTACAAATACCGACGCACTCTCCCTCCTTGTTGGGATTGAAGAACCAAGAGCTTTCCATCACTCTCAACATCATCATCATTTCTCATCTCTTCTTCTCTTTCATACACTACTTTTCACTCACTCCCACCCACGAATAGTAGTCATGGCTTCTACTCCCCCAACTGATTACGGCAAGGAGGCTGTTCTCGATGTCGCCGAAACCCGCGATGTCGAGACTGGTGAGGTCAAGAACGGTGGTCTCCAGCGAGATCTCAAGAACCGACACATGCAGATGATTGCCATCGGTATGGCCTGACCACTTCCCTTCAGTACCCAACACATTACTAACTTATATTAATAGGTGGTGCCATCGGTGCTGGTCTCTTCGTCGGTTCAGGTGGTGCCCTTCAGAAGGGTGGCCCTGCTGCTCTCCTCATCGGTTATCTCATCATCGGTATCATGCTTCTCTGCACATGCTTGGCCCTGGCTGAGATGGCTGTCCTCTACCCCGTCAACGGTGCCTTCTTCACCTACATCTGCCGCTTCGTCGATCCTTCTTGGGGTTTTGCCATCGGTTGGCAATACGCTCTTGCTTGGCTTACTGTGCTTCCCTTTGAACTGATTGCCGCCTCTATCACCATCAAGTTCTGGAGAGAAGATATCAACATGGCTGTTTGGGTCAGTGTCTTCCTTGTCACTCTCATTGGTATCCAGTTCTTCGGTGTTCGAGGATACGGTGAGGTCGAGTTTGTGCTCTCCATCATCAAGATCTGCGCCTGTGTTGGTTTCATCATCCTCGGTATTGTCATCAACTGTGGTGGTGTTGGCGACCAGGGCTACATTGGCACCAAGTACTGGCGCGACCCTGGTGCTTTCACCAGCTTCAAGGGTTTCTGCGCTGTCTTCGTCGTCGCTGCTTTCTCATTCGGTGGTACTGAGATGGTTGGTCTTGCTGCTGCTGAGTCTGCCGACCCCCGCCGATCTATCCCTATGGCTAGCAAGCAAGTCTTCTGGCGAATTGCCATCTTCTATATCCTCAACCTGTTCATCGTCGGTCTCATCCTCCCCGCCAATGACGAGCGCCTCATGGGTGCCAGCGGTGCCAACACCAAGGCCTCTCCCTTCGTTCTTGCTATCCAGGATGCCGGTATCAAGGTCCTCCCTAGCATCATGAACGCTGTCATCACAATTGCTGTCCTCTCTGTCGCCAACTCCTGCACCTTTGGCTCTACCCGAACCATCCAGGCTATGGCTGAGCGCAACATGGCCCCCAACTTCTTCAAGTACATCGACTCCAAGGGCCGCCCTCTCTACTGTGTTCTCCTCCAGATCGCCTTCGGTCTCCTTGCCTACATCGGCGCCGCTCCTCAGGGTATGGAGATCTTTGGCTGGCTCCTGGCCCTTACTGGTCTTGGTTTCCTCTTCGTCTGGGGTTCCATCTGCCTTGCCCATATCCGCATGCGCGCTGGTATGAAGGCTCAGGGTGTCAACCTGAACCTCATCCCCTACAAGACCCCCTTCGGCGTTGCTGGTTCTTACCTCGGCCTTGGACTTAACATCCTTGCCCTTGTCGCCTCTTTCTACACTGCTCTCTTCCCTGCCTCTGGGGCCTCTCCCGCCGCCGAGGCCTTCTTCAGCTCTTACCTGGCCTTCTTCTCTGTCGCTCTCCTTTACATCGGCTACAAGGTCTGCACTCGCAAGTGGCAGATGTATGTCCGTCCTTCCGAGATGGATCTCAGCACTGGCGCAGTTTTCCTCGAGGAAGAGGAGCCCAAGGAGCCCTTCGTCTGGGCTGACGCTCCCAAGCGAGTGCTCCGAAGCTTCTTCTGAGCGCCTACGATGAATGATTGTTGATAAGATTATGGATACCCAGTGTAACGTACGAGTTGATGGAATGTATATATGATGTAATATTTCAAGTTTTATTAGCGAACAAAAGCAAGGCGATTAGCGTTCTTGGGCAATATCTGCACATAGACAAAATACGCATATGCATCTTTTTTTATTACAATTCACCTGAGCATTAGGGAAGTGAATCATGAATACGCAACTCGGCTATTTGAGATATAGTGATGGGGGCCAGTGCCTCAGATGCCGACGCGCTTGACTGTCAAATTATTGAGCCATGCTATTAGAACTTGGGCCAGTTCGTCCTCTGTTCAAAATACTGCCACAAGTAATGATCCTTAGTTCACGCTCTTTTCAACCAGTGAGAGCTCATGACGAGTCTTCTGGAGCACCTTCACTCCATTGGCAATGCCCTTGAGCCAGGTTGTGATAACACCTTCATACCTACTTCGGACTTGTCGTAGTTCCCGCGCATGCCTCTTGGTCATCCTCTTGATGAGTTTATCCGTGCGCTGTTTCTTGAGCTCCATTAGGTGGGTGTTTCGAAGCTTGTTCAGCATTCGCGGGGTGATCTCAGAGCCTTCTTTGGCTGCCTTGCGGATCGGAGCAAGATGTTCGTCGAACTCACTCCAAAGATCGTTGGAATCCTCAGAGTCGTCAGAGCCTTCAGTGGCGAGCTGTGGCTCAGTGATGGGTGGAGGAGGGGACGTCTCTTGTTGAGGAGTGACTGGGCTGGTGATGGTGTCCTCGATAGGAATTGGAGAAACCAAACGTCGCTTTTTGAAAGTGTTTTCTGCCTCCTCAACATCCTCGGTAGTCTCGCTGGATCGTGAGCGCTTGGCTGGTATTGAATTTTCCTGAACTGCTTCGACTGCGTTCGCATGTTCAAGACGATGTTTGTTTTGCTTCCAACCGGAGGCTGTCGTAGGTCCCTGCTCATTAGGATTCCACTGGCCCATGTTGGCCTTGGGGAACTTTTCCTGGGCAACAACTGCATGGTTAGACGCGAAGAAATCATCGGGAAATAGGATTTTAAGCGCAGTGACTTCTGCCCAAGAAGACGGGAGAGGTAAGTCGCCTATATCTCGGATGTCTTGGGTGATCGTGTTGACGATGCGTTCATAGGCCTGCATTTCGGCTTCCGAGACCCCTTCTTTGATGATTCGCTTCCACCTTTTGTTCATCGTGTGGGAAAACCGGTCTTTGTCTAGCTTCTTCTCCGAATTATTCGGGTCGACGATCCAGAGGGGCTTAGCATCCGGCCTGCAACCGGATTAGAATGGGTTGTTACAGGTAAGGACCAGAGCGACTCACATGTTGCCTGAGGTTGTAGCTTCGATCGCTCTGGATACTGACCAAGACTGTAGTGTTGGGTGTTTGAAGTTACAGGCGAGGCGCGGAAGAAATTAGAAAATAGGTGCAGTGGAGGAAAGTGCCGGAGGGTGCCTGCCTAGGTGCCCAATCTGCATTCACTGCGGGCCAACGTCAGATGCTAACTACCTACCTACGTTTGGCTGCATGTGGAGGGAAGGAGTGAATGATTGACTCTGTTCTCTGAGGCTCAGGAAATGCTAGTCTAAGATAGCATAAACTACCTAACTCAATTATTTCATCCCTTAGCCCTCAGACACCCGACGCCCAGGTGTAGGTACTTTTCTTCTAGTCGAACAAACTCCAATTTACCGCATGATCTCTTGTTGGTTTGCCTACCTACTGGTTAGATGACCTCAGGTTATCAGAAGAATTGGTTCCCAAATGCATAAGAGACGAAGTAGTTTGGTCACTTCATGTCAGCTCAGTCTACCACTCAGGCTACTTTATTATAGTAGCCTAGGCCTCAGAGAACAAATCTTCTGTTTTTCACATGGCTAGATATATTCTAGTGAGCGAAATTCCTTCTCTTGGAAATCACATTGTGAAAGAAATTGTACACCGTGATCTCTTTTTTTTTTTTTTCTTGTCTGTGTTCTCAACTGAGTATCATGGTAGAAGCCAGTCAAAGATCCTACAATTTCGCTTGCAGCTTCTTCTCCTCCCACCTCTCGTTGATGATGAGATTCTGCCAGAACCTCCACGTCGCAACAGCAACAGCCAGAGGCGGGCATCCAAGCAATAGCCATGTCCACCAGTCCGGGTTCTCCTTCTTCAACCCCTTGATCGCCTTGTCCAGCTGCTCATGCAAATCCTCTCGAGATCCATCGTTCCAGAGCACAATTCCTTTGCCTTCCCCCCGCTCCTCACATCGCTGAGCCTTCTCTCGTACATCAGTCTGGCTGCGCACTCGGTTCTCGGCATCTTCTGCGCTGAGGTGAGGGTCGCGCGCTCGCAGGCGCTGCATCTGAATGGCTGGGTCGCGGACAGCAACTACAGCTGCGACACCACAGAGCTTATCGAGACCACTTTCAAAGAGGAGTGGAATATCAAGCACCACTGCCCAGTGACCACGAAAGTAGTATCCAACCACAGACTTAAACATTTCCCACCGCACAGCTGGGTGCACAATGTGATTGAGTACTGAGCGGTCCTTCTTCCTCTCCTCGCTATCTCCAAACACCCTTCGTCCCAGAGCTGGTCTGTTCAATGGTCTTCCTTTGCCGTCAGGTCCATTCTCTGGCATTTTATCTGACGGCTCCACAAGTAGCTCTGGTGTAGTAGGCCCAAAGTGCTTAACAATGGCTTCGTACCCACGGGTTCCGGGCTCCACGACCTTGCGTGCTAGAATATCTGCATCGATAATTGGCAGATTATAGGGTTGTGAAGATAGCATTGATGAGACTGTCGATTTGCCAGTGGCAATCGAGCCTGTAAGGCCGATGAGAAGCATGATTGTGTATCTTGTTTGTCGCCAAGTCAGAAGTTAATATGTGCTCAAACTGTCTCGTAAACGAAGCTCTTAGGGATTGCCCAAAATTGGATACACAAGGTGTTGCTTCTTGATCTTGAAAACGGGATGATGGTCTTGTAATTGTTACGGAATGATATGATAACCTTGGATAGGTAGATGATGCAATTACCGAGGATGTACGGATACACAGCCGGCGAACCCCACTTGGATATGTGCTTAACCATATCAAGGCGACGACATCTCAAAGCAACAGCATGTGAAGACCTTTCTTTCGTCTTCTTTCCAGATGAATTTGCAGATTCAATTAATACAACGAGAGAATCCTAATAGAAAAATCATGTGAAGCAATTTCCATGTGCCGTCCAAGTAGGTAGTTTACCCCCTTTCGCAATCTCATAAACGCGCCCCATGTGTCATTGGCCGTTGACCGTTGATTGATTGATATCGCATTGTCGAGCAGATTTTCTACTTAGACCGGTCTTGAGTCAACTAAAACCTGTCAGCTTCAGAGTCATTCGCACATAGTGTTCGTAGGTTCTTACAAATCGAGGAGGCGTGTGGGCTTGGGGGCGCGTATCATCTTCTTCTCTCGTGCTTTTCGTGCACCGTGGTTCGCCTGTAGGATCTGGTCAGCTCATGGCAGAAAATCGAGCAGTTCATTGATACTTACGAGACGCTTCGCCTAGTTGGGAAGTCGGACGGCATAGAACCATCCCTCGTCGGTCACATACCACTTGGAATCGCCCATGTGATCAATGGTAAATCGGTTGCGCTGGGTCCAGTTCCCGTCAACTTCACGGACATAGTAGAAACGGGAAGGGTCGTCGTCAGCAGGCTTAAAGTCCTGAGGCTCGTGCAGCTTGTTCGCATGCGCAAACTTGATCTGACGGAGCTGCTCTTCGCCCGCAGTACGACCAACACCCATGACTTCAGGGATATGTTGAGAACCACCACCACCGGGGACATTACCTGCAATGACGGGGACCGTGCCGGGCATAGCAGTTCCGCCCGCCAGACCGACCGTGGGGACGCCTGGGACGTTCTGCATCTGCGGTACAAACTGCTGCTGCTGCACCTGCGGCATCTGACCTGCGATGAAAACTGGCTGCTGGCCCATGGTCGGCTGCTGGACGTAGTAGGGCTGCTGCTGAACAACATAGCCTCCGTAGGCACTAGGCTGGGGAGCCATGGTACCGACAGCTGGCTGCTGCAAAAACCAGTCAGTATATATTCATGAAAGCAATGGACTTTTTGCATAGTGAAGCAAATAGTAACTACAGCCCCTCGCTCGACGGTACAGGAGAGATGCACTGAACCGCTTGGTTCAGACGAGTCCCGGATGAAAGACAGAACAAAAGGATGAACCAGCAAAGCAGACTTGCATAGTAGGTATAGCCATTGAGATAAAATGTCTTGGGCACCACGACGGTATTGTAAGATGAGGAGGGGATAGTCGCGGGTGTGGGGGCAATAGTAAAAGGGGCAGCAGAAACATAGTTAAAAGAAGCAGGGGAACCGACTTGAAGACCGGCAAAGCCACCATCATGGCGAGGCACGTAGACGTGTTGCATAGGACCAAAAGTGGTGTCAGGCACGGGCGGCTGGAAATGCAGCCCGTGGACAGGAGGCGCAGCGTTCTGATAGTCGCCCATAGTGTTGGCTTGGTGGAGATTGAGAGCTGGAGACTGAGGGCCGATGCCGATATATGTGATGGGAGTCGGAGTAGGGGATGGAGATGGGGTGGTGCTGTTTGGTCCTGTGCTGACGTAGGAAGCAGGATGAAATTGAGGAGGGGAGAAGAATTGTTGCTGAAAGGCCTGAGGAGGGTGCGAGATGAAACTGGTCGGCAGCTGGTGACCGAGACTCTGAGTCGGGTTGGCACTGTAATGCCACTGCAGCTGGTTGGCACCTAATCCAAGAGCGGGGAAGTTTGTAGGCTGAGTCTCTACCTTTTTCTCGGGGGCAGAAGTAGCCGGGGCAGTGGTTTTGATTCCAGGAGGGGTTTTGGGAGTAGAGACACCGTTGACCCCGGCACTGAAGCCACCGCTAGGAGAATTGGCTGTAGTGTATCCCGTGATGCGCTCGGCACTGAAGCCGCCCGTCGATGAGGATGAAGGAGCAGTAACCGCTGGTTTAGCCTCAGGCTCGAAATGCACTTGACGAGACTCGGGAGTTTTGGGTCGTCGAGGCGTTTTGGGAGATTTGAACGGGTTCGCGCCTGCCGAAGCCATGATTGCTTCTTCGTGTGTAACTCGAACAATTGAGGTAGAAAAACTCCTCTCAGGAGGCCTGTGATTCAGGGACCTCGAGGCCTGAAATGCCTTTTTACTTTTTTTCGATGAAGAAGGAAAGACGGAAGAATTTTGAACGAAGGAACAGCTCGAGAAGATAAGACCCTCGGCCGGTGCAGAATAGCAAACGCTGCACAAGGCAATGTTTACAATCAACGCGGCTTATGATTTCCCAGTTCTGAAGATAGGAAAGTATGAAAGGCGTGGTTTGGTTTGGTTTCCCACGTGGCTGTCACTGGCAAATGCCTTCCAAGTGAAAGGCATTCAACTTTCGTATATTTCACCTCTCAAAGGAGCGAAGGGGATCAAATGTTGAACTCGAATAGAGCCAAAACAGAAAGTAACCGAAATCAATTGAGATGAAGAAACTGTATATCTTACCACTTTCTGCAGCTCCCATCTCTGCCCATCATGTACCCATACGGACTGCTCAGGGGCTTTGTGCAACTCGTCGAAAGGATCTTCGTATTTGGACCACGTCCAAGGGAAGCAAGGGAGACACATTCTTTGAGTGGGCAGATATAGAACCAGGAAGTTGTCCCAGATAGATTAGTTCTTAGGGTCGTTGCGTTTGTTGTATGTTGGAGCTGAGTGTGGGATGATGGGCGAGTACCAAAGCGGGACGAGGACTTGTGCCTATCACTGTGGCAATGCGTCTGCTTCCAAGCAACCATCACAACGTAACAACTAAACAATTAAATAACAGCTGTTATCTATAATAAATACATTTGGTTCTTTTTCTGCGGCACTGCCTTTGCTTGTTGTTTACAATCTGTTGATGGATGAAAGGTTCTCGCATCCTCGTTTATTAATTAAAATCAGTTGATTTCGCAATGATGGAACACGATTAATAAAACAAAGCTTCATAAGCAAAGTGCGCATTTAGCAAAAGTAGTAATCGCACATCTCTTGATGCAGTGCTTGTCTGGGCAAGTAAGCTCTCCACCCTTTAAGTCTCCAGTCGTAACATACAATCCATCATCAACAGCTGTAATTATTGGCATAATTCAAAGCATTGCCATCTTTGCCATGTCGAGGGCTTGTTTAGACTTCGCCGCTTGTTGTCTCTCCTCGTCAGTCCGGCATACAAGCAGCAAGTCCACTATTTCCAGCTGCTCTATTGAGAGTCCAATCTCACCATATCGCTCCTCGACCTGCTTCTCAAGCTCCTTCAGCTCGGCCCACCATCGGCGAAGTCGAATCTTCCAAGGCTAAGTGCAATATTGTCAGTTGAAACTCATATATTGGGCGCTCGCCAGACTTACTCGAACAAAAACCGGGTATTTCTTGGCGCACACGCCAGTAAGGAGCTCTTGGTATGTATCATCCTTCAACCTTGTCCATGTCCTGACCCGGTCTGGTGATTTTCCAAAGGGGATACTGTAGTCAGGTTTTATCCAAAACCTGAAGATCCACTGAGACAGCTCGCAGTCTGGTTCGGATGGTTTGACGAAGCGATCCAATTGTCGATGCATCAACTGTAGCTTCCGCTTTTGAGCTTCATCGCCACGCTTCAAGAGAGAATCAAGTTTCTGACGGAAACACTCAATGACGTGGGTGCTGTGCTCATCGTCGTGGGGATACCAGCTGTCCAAACGCGAGACGAGTCCGTTCAGATTGCTACCGATTGGCACACTGATGCGCAGATAGGTTACTTTACCATCAGCCCCTAACTCAAGAACGAGGACTTTGTGGTATCCGGGCAGCTGTTCTGTTTCATCCTCCAGCCGAGTTCGAGCTATCATGGAGACCAAACTAGGGAGGTCGTATGCCTGCCGGACCTCGTTCCAGGGCGTCGAGGCCATATGAGGTTTGTAGAAATTTGCGTCCCAAAGATTCTGGCACGTCTCCTTGACCTCGTCTTCTATAAGACGTAACAGTTTGTCATGAAAGCCTCTATCTTGGGCTGTTTTTGAGCGATACACGTCCCGAACTTCATTGTGACGTTTTTTAAGATCGTCTGCGATAGTTTGCTTCTCTGCAGGCAAAGGTATTTCCGAATCGAACGGCACAACCCAAAGTCGGTCGAAGCCATCGAATACATTCATCCAATGGTCAGATGCTATGATGCCTGCCCACTGTGGACTCCAAAAGGCTGTTACGTCGACCTGGTTGTGGATCGGCACAACTTGAGCTTTTGCTTTCCAGGTATCAACACGGAGTCGTATCATGAGCTCTTTGAAGTCTTTGGGGTTCATAGTAGCAGGATCCTGCCTGGAACCAGGCACCTTACGGGATGGCCTGGGTGGCTTCTTTGAGGGCGCTACTGTTTTGCCCTCCTGGATATTGTTCTCAGCACCAGCGGGATGGGCGACCGATAGATGATCCTCCTGAGTAGCAGGCGGTTGTTCTCCAGTAAGCTGGGAGACTGAAAATGACTCCGTACTAATCTTGTCGCCTTCGCTCATATTGAAAGGTTGTGGGTGAAGAGTTCAAACGATGAGATGCGCCACGCGGGATATGAGCAAAGAAGAATAGAAATTCGGCAGGATCCATAGGGAGATAGAAGAAATATTTGATTGCCACAGAACAAAGATAGGTGTGAATGAGATGGGCAGGCGCTATCATAACTCCGTGCAGCTGCATCGCCAGTGCCAACTGGCAAAGGACGCAGCACAGATTAGGTCAATGGTCTCCAACATATTGCCATGAACTTTGTGGCTGCTATTCAAACATTTGTATCATTAAATGACCAGACGCCCGTCTCCTATCACATTCGTCTAATGCTCGCTGACCGAACCTGATGTAATATACATTTGCCCATGGGAGGAGAGATGTCCGTTGCCATGCTACCAAACTCCGTCGAACGCTGTAGTCACGCCATACCTATCTTATACAATGGGAATCCCACCCCGTACCTCGTCCTTCTCTCGGCTTGCCTCTCTCTTTTCGTTCATCTTTTTTTCGTTGGCGCCGCCTTGTCTACAAGGGCGCGATTATAACGGGTCGACCAATTTGACGACAACGGTGAATAGAAATATCATAACGTTATTACAGAGCAAGCTCATCAGATGCCGCAGGGATGGGCTCGGGAATAGGGAAGAAGGATCGTCGCACAATCTTTACAGAAGTCAGTATGGGAATATTAGCGAACACGGACGTGAAACTTACAGCCCAAGCACCGGCTACAGAGGCCACAATACCACCAGAGATGGCCATAGGACGAACACCACGAGTGCTCTTGAAGAGCATACCACTCAGCGCACCAGCAAGAACAGTGTTTCCTGCATCGTGCTTCCCGCGGAGGCTACCAATCAAAGAGTTGATGCAGTTGTAGATAATAGCAACGACACCTAGCGAGTTACCGAGGAAGGGTCCTCGTCGAGTAACCGAGTTGAGGACAGCGTTCAATCGCAGCTTAGGAGGCTGACCAGCCGATCTTCTGAGACCCTCCTGCAGACCCCAAGCACCTCCAACTCCCAAACCGGCCAGATATGTGATTCCAGTACCGTAACACAAGTCGTCTGTGAAGCCACGCGAGGGCAGGACTGATTGGCCACCAGGCAGCTCGGACAAGGCTGAGTCCTCGAGGGAAATATATTCGAGCGTATCTCTGTTGAGGCCGGCGAGGGGATGTAATTGCGAGGGGTCGGCAAAGGTAGAGCTCTGGAGGAAGGACTCGACGCCCTGGCCTTCCGTGGGGTCGTAGGAGAAATGCGCGGGTTCTTGTGTCGTGGGCTGCGAGTGTGACTGAGACTGTTGCTGCTGGTGGCCAGACTTGTTGCCGCCAGTGAAAGCGTTCCAGATAGAGCCCATTGTGAATGATTAGATATGACCGAATATGTGAAGGACAGTGACCGTTCGAGGATTGGAGTTTGGGTGGATTAATCCAGAGTCGCAAGGCAAGTCTTGTCCGAATCTCGGGCAACCTGAAGACCTTCTCCGGGTTTAGATTTTTTTGGTCCCCACTCACCCAGAACCAAGATTCCTCCAAGTTCTGTCACGTGCTATCGTGGCCTTTCACCCGACGATGATGATGATAGTAGGAAGCATTACAGTGAGATACTTAGAATGCAAAGATAGGTAAATGTTTTGTATTGGCAATGATAGATAAGGTACTTGAGCCCATCATGAGTCCCACGATTGACTATTCTGACAATCCAGTACGAAACCTGAGCAACCCCGCGTTCCATACAATCTACCTTGCAAATACCTGTGCAAACCCAGCACTCATTCTTGTCGCAGACAAAGGCGACACGATATTGAGGCGTTACATCATCGGATCAGTATTATAGGTGTCTGTCTGTACCGTTTGTCGGGCCGTACGTGTGCTACTGAATCGTGCTGCAGATTTTGGTGGCTTTATTCAGGCGTTGCCGAAAAAGTCTTTGCTGGAGAAATTTTTTTTGCATGTAATGCGAGTCTCGGCGTAGCACTCCCCGAAAGATCATGAAAATTCAGCATCATGACTTGCCGCCTAGTAGCGTTTGAAGCATCAAGATACTCGGTCATACGCATTGGCACAGGCTCATCAAAAGGTGCTCGCTTTGAGGGATCTTGAAGATGTTGACAGAAGCAGAGCCTTAACGCCACACGAAATCAAGACATTGATGGACTCGGCGAAGCACCTCCCACAAGCTGGCGTGAACACGATTTACGAAGGTGTTCATCTTCAAAATGAACACATTTAATATGGTATGTCGAGATCACCCCACAGTCACAGACCTCTGATGGTCTGCGGCTGATTAGGAAGAGCGATCACATTACTTTAGGGGGCCGGGAACGGAGAACCAGACATCGAAAAGGTCTGACTCTCAGCAAGCCGCAAAGCGGAGCCGCCATTAAAGTATAAATTCACATGACGGTGAAAGTCTACTCTACTGATGTAAAGAACAAAAGAAAAAACCAGACAAAGGTCGGCGGAAGAGAGGATTTTTATAATCGAAATTCTGCCACTGATTGCGCTAGCCCTGATTAGTCAGGGGGCTGGGAACCCAGCATTGTGGACTCTTTTTTTAATGGGTTACATAATATTTTGGCATGTGGAGACTTTGGCTTCAACTTCTCAGTGGGCCGAACGATATGTTTGGCTCTCCATGCTGCATTTTGGGGTTCAAATTTCTTCGTCCCATTTCTAGGTGGACTCTTGAGCTCAATTGCGCCGAGATGCATGGCCAACGTATCGGCGTGGCCTCTCATATGGGTTTAGTGCAACCAGTTCTTGAGGAAATGAAAATTCGACCACAGGAGACAAAATTATATCGTCAGCTTCTTTGCATTACCACTAGCCTTTCGCTTGTAGTTTTGTGCCTTCTGCACATGCAGCAAGACCCAGGACCAGGTAAATACGATAGACATGGTTTACCTGTGTAAGAATCTCCGTACCGAGGCAACAGAATTGAAGATACTCAAGGGTAGCATTTGGGGATAAACTTGAGTGGTAGATTCAGACTACAGAAAGGTAAAGCACGTAATCGGTATATTATCTTGCTTGTCAAAGTGACTTGGAGTTACCACATAAATCCATTTACCAAGTTGGTTATTGGTACCAGGCTGTTAGATGAAGGAGCTTGCTACTCCTTGGCGAGTGTGGGCGTTGCAACCTAATTTCCAAAAGAGCTATGATTTGAAATGGACGTCTACAGAATGGCAACCATGGCTCACAGACTCACCATAGGCCTTACTACTCATAAATCAGGAAGACGAGCAAAAGTAATCTCACAGTAATCTTACGGCGCCGTTCGTACGTATAGAGTAAAAAATCCCAATTAGCTTTTGGAGATTGGAGAAAACAAGCAAAAAATGGCTGTAACATACCCGGTACTATAGCCTTGGACTTATCTTAGACACTCAGCGGACAGCGGCTTGATTCATAACAACCAACAAGCCAACAGCTGTTACTATCAATATTGACAAAAGTCTTTCTGTGACAGAAATGTCAGCTTGTTCTGATCGAGCCCGGCATGTTTGGTTCATAGTCATTCATATGATTGTACGATGATCTTCTACAATATCTCTCCGACAAACACAGGATGTTTAGCAAAATGTTAATTGCTGCAGAAATGCTCGATAGGTTGTCTGTTTCATGCTATAGATAGGCAGAGCCCTACAAAGGCAAGCCGATCGAATGTCTTGTAAATGTAACACATATCTAACTCCGTTATAATAGCGACTCAATCCTTATGCCACCCTTCTTTTTTACTTTCCGTTCCTCTGCCATATAACAGCAAACGCCTGCCATTGTTCGATCCTGTATGCGCCCTAAACAGCCAGGGAAGATGTAAGAACAAATAAAATCCGAAACAAAGCAAAACAAAAAACTGCCATCCCAAGTACGAGCTGTGTAGGATGTTGAAGATAAGATCATGGGTGGTAGATAGAGTCACCCCTTTGCAGCAGAGGGCGCTGATCCCAGCTGTCCTCATTGCCGCTGTCATCTTCGTATTCGTCCTCCTCGACAACATTCTCACTGATTCGTCGGCGGGTGGGGGTTGCGACAGTCTCAGGTTTGCTATACATGAAGTATTGAGCAAAGACGCCCATATCGAGGAGGAGGGTGACAAGACTGCCGGCCAGCCAGCTCAAGTTGACCAGAATGTATTTGCCGTAAATGTGACGAGCCTCACCGGGCTTGCATTCACCATGTTTACACTTGGGATCGTAGGCAAAGATGGACAGAACGTAGGTGATGTTTCCGAGACAAGCAAAGAGGAAGAAGAGCATGCTAAGCCCGTCTGTCGTCTTGCGTCTCCAGTTCAGGATGAGCTGAGGCAGTCGAGAAGCGATATATGCGACAGTACAGAGATACCCAAAGATCTGACCGGAAAGGCTGAAGTGAAGGTTGTCCTCGCCTCCGACGTTGGTGTCGCCATCCTCTTTGCCGTGAGAGGCCTTTTGGCCCAAGAACCAACCTACAACACCGGCAGCAATGACCATCAGCACAATGATGGTGTTCCAGATAATGGTCTGGAGGACGGTCGGGGTTCGAGGTGCAGCATCTTCGGCGATGTGAGGAACGGCAGGCGACAGACCAGACCAATCTGAGCCCCGACGGTCATCGTGGGCAATAAGTCCTGTACGCTCGTTGGGTTCACCGGGTGCCGGGGTGGTCGGCTTCGGCGCAGGGGTCGGGGCGTCGCGCCAGGTAAAGCCGCGATAGTAGAAGCACTGGCCGAGGAGAACAATATCTGCGATCGTGTAGTAGATTGCGAGAATGATCTAGAAAACGAATTGATTTAGTGACTTGGGTTTGCCAATACCAGCGAAAGCTGAGCGTGAATCATACCATAGTCGGCAGAACGCCTTGAAGAACGGCACCCAGAATGTTGAAGACATCGCCAAGAAGCCATACGATGATGAATTGAATTGAGAGAGCATCGGCACTGCCACGCTGGAAGTTTTGGATAATCTGAGGAGAGAAGACAACGACTATTCGCGATCAGTATTGTTCAATAGATAGGGAGACAAACGAGCCCTGGTCACATACCCCAGCAGGCAATTGAAATCGAACTTTAAAACAATAATTATTAGCAGCCGATAGCATTGAGATACAGAGCAATCAGAGACATACCCGCAAATGCCCGAGATAGCCTCAACGTCGAGATTCAGATTCGCAGTTGGCGGAGTCATGATGAACCCTGGACGACAGGTGGCAGACTACAGAGTCCACCCCAGCTCGTAACAAAAACCGTCCCAGCAGGCCGAGAAAGACAATCGAGTCGTGGTATTATCGCATTCGTCAATCTCGGTGGGGAGCAATTCGTCTAACAATATTTTCTGCTGGATGTTAAGAAAGTCTGGCGACGCGAAGCTGAGAACGCAACATAAGGGGAGAGACAAGGCAAGGCAAGACAAGACAAGAGCAGAGTCAGGGTTGCGGGATGACAGACTTTTTTTCAGTCAAGGAATGGTCCCGTGCCCCAGGTAAAGACGTCACTGTATCATAGAGAGGATTAGGTATGGATTGCGGGGAAGATTGCGCTAGAGATGCCCTGGGCTTGGCCAAGGACAGCGGGTGCCAGCGGAAGGTCCGAATTCGGCAGCGCCCTGGAAGAGAGAAAGGTTAATTCGAAGATCCAGATCTGATGTAGAATAGCTAATGCTAGCTGCGATGCAGAATTGTTATAAGATAACAGCCAATTGGAGGTTGTCTGGACAAATTCAGGGGTTATTGAATGCAAGATTGCGCATAAGTTGTCTCGTCAATCTGATCATGGATTGATGAATGAGGTCATATCACAAGGTACCTACCGAGGTATCCAGTTACTATCTAGATGACAAACACCAAAAAAAGAAGGCAACAAACAAAATCAATCGCATCGCATCTTTCCTCTCTCTCGAGCAAAAACCAATCACAAAATATCATGACTCACCAAAACTCCATTCCGCACTGCAGAGGTCTAAAAGGGCCGCAGTCGCCGCAATATTGTCACTCTCCTCACCTCAAATCGCTGCAACTTCTCACCGCTAGCCCTAGAAGGAAATAACGGGTCACTATCCCTCGGACTTAAATCCGACTACCACTTTGCTTATAAGAACTCGCCTCTTTGGTGCCTGATAGCAGATCTCAGCGTATCTTAGGATCAGCATCAAAGGCTCGAGTTTTGTCGCCCAACAGCAAATACCTTTTCGCTTCTCACATCGACACCCAAGTGTTTGTCGGTTTTGCATCTGATTCCTTCTCAGGTCAATTACAAATACAAACACAGAACTCAAGCGCCTTTGTGCAAACTATCCGATGTCGTCAGCCACCCAAGTACCTGACCTGCCAGTGGTTGCAGCTCTTGCAAGCGACGATTCCATGTTGACCCGTCGCTTTGGAAAGGAGGTCGTTAACTACTATGCCGGAAGCTCCATTAACCGGTTCTCTTTCCTCCGTGCCGACACTGGCTTTCTTCGCAAAGCTGCTGTCAGTCCCACAGCCCGATACATGGCACTCAGTGAACTAAGCCCTTTGGTTGTCGATAAAAAAACGCCAGCATATTTCACTTTCAGCGAGATCCAACCGCTGGTCGGATCAGAACCCTTTGCGTACACCGAGGATGAAGCTATCAAGAACTTTGATTCCACCAAGACTTCGCCTCTTATCGTATTTCTTGGGATGCTGGAGGAGGGAAACGAGGACCGTATTTCTTCTACTGATCACGGTGATATTCAGGGTCATCCCTATTTTGCTGTTGACATTACCCCTAAGGGCAATCATGCCGAGAAGGCAGCCGGATTCTTGGCTGAACAGGAGAAGAAGGAGGTTACTCTGGATAAGAACCCCCGTGCCATGAACTACTCTCCCGACGCTGGTAAGCATCAGCCTTTGACTAACTTGACCTGTGAAACTAATGTTTCCAGCTGCTTTGTACGCCCAAGCCAGATCCATGGTTGACTGGAACTCACGCAGCCCATTCTGTGCTGGCTGCGGACAGCCTAATCTTTCTGTTCATGCAGGTTACAAGCGCGTCTGCCCTCCATCCGACAAGAAGGGTGGCGAGAACAGCAAGCCTCGAGGAGATTGTGCCACCCGCCATGGCGTTTCCAACATTTGCTTCCCTAGAACGGATCCCACTATGATCGCTGCTGTTGTTTCTGCAGATGGCACGAAGATTCTCCTTGGTCGCCAAAAGCGCTGGCCCCCATACTGGTACAGCACTCTCGCTGGTTTCCTTGAGCCTGGAGAGTCGATCGAGGAGTCGGTCAGGCGCGAGGTTTGGGAGGAAAGCGGTGTTCGTGTCGGCAGGGTTGTTATTCACTCGAGCCAGCCGTGGCCTTACCCTGCTAGCCTCATGATTGGCGCTATTGCTCAGGCGCTCCCTGGCGATGGCGAGAATATCACCCTGAACGACAAGGAGCTGGAGGCGGCGAAGTGGTTTACAATGGATGAGGCTCGTAGGGCACTCAAGAACGGAACAAGCCCCTTGGGAGAGGCTGCCCCTGAAGGATACAAAGAGGGCGATCTACGATTGCCTCCTTCTCAGGCCATTGCAAACCGTTTGATCACAGCGGTTGTTGAAGGGTACTTGACTGTAGCCCCTAAGATCTAGGAGACTGACGAGGCGTGTCTACTTAGTACATAGAAAGCTGAATATGGAAGCATCGGATTTAATGAGAGCATATATTCTGCTATCAATGCTGCCATCTCTGAACTTGATGCAAAACTGTCGACCGGTCTTCCTGCTTAGCACCTCTTGGAAAGTAACTGGCTATGTCAAAAGAACTCTGGACGAGTTCCTGATGGGTATTCAAGGATTACTACTTGTAGAACTAGTCACAACGATGAGTTTCTCTCAGCTAGAGCATTTATTCGCTAGTGCAAGATTGCTAATGGAGGTGATATAGACAGAATAGATATGCATTTGCTGTCCGGAGAGCGTACAAAATACCCGAAGGCTCATACAGTCTCGTTGCAGGGCAGGCACTTAATGAATTCATATATTTTATTTCTTGTAAATACCTGGGAGCTATCTTATCGAGCTGCACCCACTAGGTACCTACCTGCCTACCTAGGTGAGGTACCTAGGCAGACGCGAAGGAGAGAAGGTCATCCCCCCTTCTGCCTTGACAGTGCCAGCAGCTACCAACAACAAACCACCGTTTCGACTTTCATCCACTGCTAGCCTGCGAAACCAATTTACACCTTCACCAAATCCATTTGGCAGGCAATATCCAATTTCGTCTCTTCTTTGGGCCCAAAAAATCTTCTTCCCTTTGTCCTCACTCTCGCGATGACAAGTCGCTCGGATTCGTGATGGCGAATCGCAAACTCAGAGGCCCCTCGCACTTTTGCGAGTGGGTAGTTGGCACAACCATCGAATCTGCCCTCGGTCATACCCCTAAAAGCAAACCTCCCAAGAACAAGAAACGAGAAGTCGTACGTGTTGAAGTTACTACTGATGATGAGTCTGAGGAAGACACCGTCAGGATCACCTACCCTCGCACTGGACGCACCGTTCCTCCCTCTCCCCCTGACCCTGAGCCGGAATCTGAGCCCGAGCCAGAAC
Organism: Fusarium camptoceras; assembly: GCA_004367475.1. Taxonomy (NCBI): domain Eukaryota; kingdom Fungi; phylum Ascomycota; class Sordariomycetes; order Hypocreales; family Nectriaceae; genus Fusarium; species Fusarium camptoceras. Next base: position 71,047 of record QGED01000135.1, on the reverse strand, counting down.
CTGCTCCTTTAGTTACCGAAGCCAAGACTGTGATCAAGAAAGTCCGCTTCGAAGATGGGCCTGTGAAATCTGCTTTGAAGCAAACCGTCATCACCACCCCAGTCGAGTCTTCTGATGAGTCAAGTGAATCTGAGCCAGAATCGGATTCCAGTCAGTCCGGAACTATTTCCAGTTCTGACGCAACTGATTCTGACGCAGAGATTTCAGAAGACTCCCCCAAGAAAAAGAGAAAGAGGAGGAAGAAGAAGAAGAAGAAGAAGAAGAAGAAGAAGAAGAAGAAGAAGAAGAAGAGACAGAAGCAGAAACAAATCGAGACTGATCCTGAGAGCGACTGGGACTCAGATCCAGACCCGACTTGTAAGTGCCACAGATGCGTCAAGGGCCGAGAAATATTGAGGAGGATAGGTAAGAAAAAGAGCAAGGAGTACACCCCCCCCAGCCCTGAGACATCCGAATCTGAAGCAGAAGAACCCCCCAAGCACAATCACCAAACTGGCAAGAAGAACAAGAAGAAGATGAAGAAAGGCGCGAAATGGATACAAGAATCGGAACTAGATTCAAATGCGTTTGATTCTGCTCAGGACACCTCGGAGTCTGATTATGACACTCCACCACCTTGGAAACAGCGGCAATTCAACAGGAAACAGTCCAAGAAACAGGGCAAACAAAAGGGTAAAAAGCAGCAAGACCCAGTGTCCGAAGCCGAAACATCAGAATCTGAACCGGAGCCTCCCTGGAAGAACAAGAGGCAACAGCAAAAGGCCAACGCCAAAAAGGGTGGCAAGAAAGGCAAAAAGTTTGCACAGGATCCAGAACCCAACAAGACTGACGGGGAAAGCTCAGAATCCACTGAAGAAACAGAAGACGAGGTCGAGCCAGAGGAAAAGTCCAAACAACAAAGCAAAGACAAACAGAAGAACAACAAGAAACAGGGTCCCAAACAAGCGTGGAAGGCAAACAAGCAGACAAAAAAGAAGAACAAGAAGCAAAAGGCCGATAAAGATGCGAATAAAGAGCCAGAGGATCCCGAAGAAGCAGAAGCTGAAGAGAAGACTTCTGAGGCTACCAAAGAACAAGACAAAGGCAAGTTTAGGAAGATGAGAGGCACAGAAAAGGCACAGCCTAGATACAAGGATGGAGTCAAGAAGGGCAATTATCCCGAAGGACTTCCAGGCCCTCACATGCGTCGCCCTCAATTGATCGAACCGATCCGGGCTCAAGTTGTTCAGACAGAACGCGTGGTCGAAACTCCAGAAGATCCAGCACCAAATGCTTACTACGATCCAGAACACAACGTCATGAGGGTCTATCATGGTCCCGTCTATGGAAACCGCCAGAGCAATGCTCTTTACCCAGACCGCAATGGTTTCACTCGCACCTTATCCATGGGAACACCTCATCCTATGCACAATCCCTTTTACTATGGCTTCAAAAACCCAAAGGAATACCCCAACTATGCACAAATGTCGCCATACCATCAGCAATACGCAGGCGTTCCACCCCTAGATGCCTATTCTCACGTGCCAATCACTCAAGGAATGTCCCATCCTCCCTGGTACGCCATGGGTGGTCCATCTGGTCCTCCCCTAGGTCCTTCTCAAGCCCCAGCTAGTTACGGACCAAAGAATGCGCCGGCTTCCAGCAAAGACAAAGCTAGTCAAAACAACAACGTTGGACCACCAAGTCTCACTGTAAGTATTGATGGTAGCGAGCAGCGGCAATAGAAATAGACTTAACTCGTACCAGGGAAAGGATAACCCGTATCTGCCCAAGAGAAACAAACAGTTCAGCGCATGGGGTAGCCAAGGAGCCCGGACCGCTTCTAAAGAACACAGCCAGCCAGCTGGTTCTGTTAGAGCTGCGTCGAACAATTGGGGCGGTAGCAACAACAATGATCAAGGAAACACTTGGGACAGCATCAACAGTAATGATCAAGGGAACAGTTGGAACAACGACGGAGCTGGCGACCAGAATACCCAGAATGATCAAAGGGGTTGGGATGTTGTTGGTCAAGACAACAGCAATAGCAACGACGCCGGCGGCGGTGACGGACAGAATGACAGCTGGGGAAACAATATCAATGAGAATCAGGCAGTAACTGATTGGGGCAATGGGAACAATGGCGGTACCCGAGAGACAACTCTGAATGATCATTGGACCCCCACAACACCAATTGGATGGAGCACTGGATCGAACAAGAGCAACGAAACTGTCCGCAAGGGAGACCATTGGGGCAATGATACTTACCCAGGTGCTAGTGGTGACTGGGATCAGCCGAAGGATGTCGCGAGCAGTGTTGGGCAAGGTGCAGACAACAACGTTGGTGTTTGTGGAGCCAATGATGGGAACACAAATGGGAACAAGAACGAGAACGAGAACGGACAACCTGCCTCTTCGGCAGGAGACAACCGTGACAACGTTATGCCCGGCACCTGGGTAGAGACTCCGGGTGTCACTGCAACTTGGGGCGATAACACGGCAGCACAAGATACACATGGTGCGGCCGATCAATGGTAAATAGAGTCGTTGCATTATAAAAGATATCTACATAATTCAGCCAAAAGGGGTATGGTATCCGCGGAATCAAGGATGCTATGACTGACTGCCTCCTGTTCTTACACACAGCCCCAGACATGAGAAAACTCGACATTTCCCTTAGATTTGGGGTAAATATTGAGGCAGGTCTAGATTGGAATAGACTAGCTTGATAGATTCGTATTCACTTCGTAGTCACTTCGTAGTCAAGTCATCTTTGTCCTCTTCTTCTGGATCCAAAAGGCCAATATGTTGAAACCTTTGCCGCGTAAAATTCTCCGTGATGCTATGATGTAAACCAACCCGCCCTAGCTATCATCTCGCCGTAATCGTCCTGTTTGTGTTAGAAGTGGAATAATATTAACTCAGCAGACCGTTTTGTTTCTCATATAGAAACTGCGCAATGAGGCAGAAAAGCACGAGCACGAATTGCAGAACCATGCCGAGAGAGAGATAGTAGGGCAAGGATTGTCAATCAGAGGATCGTGCAGCCGTGGTAGGACCTGGACGGCCATCAATCAGCTTTGTCCTGGAAAAGGGAGACGTCGTTTTAGCCTGAGCGACAGATGACGACGACGAGCAGACGCTCAATGAGAGGAGTGGTGAAATAAGAGGGTATATGCGTGATATAGAATTAAAATGAAGGAAAGGTGAGATGTCATTGGATCTTACTCACCATCGAGCCATCTCCCATTCCACAATCCATGTGCAGCACATCTTGAGACGCTCGCGTACACTGGATGTTCCTAGGAGTCGATACTTCTCAATATCCTTAACGGGTAGCATGCTGGCGAACCACCATGGGAATATGGCAGGGTCTTCCGGACATTCGCCATAAATAGTTAACATCCGTTCAGTCAACCATGGCACACTTTGTTCTCGCATTCGTGAGACAAAGGATGAAGCGTACTGCATTAAGCTTTGTGTTGACATCGTGTCGATGTCGGCCACGGATGTTAGCACATGAGGACTTGATGAATTTGAGCGCGGCAAAGGCGACGTTGATGGCTGCTCTGTAGGTTCCTTGTCTGCCTCCGAAATATGAATAGGGTCTTGATTAGATTCGGTCTCCATTGGACTTGCTTCAGCGGCTTCGGCTGCTTCTTCGTCCTCAAGACTGACATCATCAACTCGCTCAGTCTTGCCAACCATATATCCATCAAGGAAGTTGTGTTCAAGAACACGGAAGCGCGACAGACCTACGGTCTCTATGAGACTTCGTCCATCAGGATAGAATTGAATATTGACAATTCTAAGTAAGGTGCCCAGTTCGTGGAAATCCGTATCCCCGGGATATTGACGTCGTTTTGGTATCACCATACCAAAGGTGTGATCTCCTTCAACCGCTCTTCGAATCATAAGTCTGTACCTTGGCTCAAAAATATGTAGGAATGTCGGCATGTGAGGAAACGATAGAGTGCACACAAAAAGAGAAGTGTCGTACTCTTCCATTTGCGTAACCCGTTCAGCATCCAACGCTTCTTTCCGGGCGTTTACTTCTTCCAGCCAAAACGTTTCGATGATTCGCTTGATAGTTTGGTTGGATGGCGATAGAGTCTGATTAAGTAAAGGGCTGATAGCCAGCGAACGACGGCATATTGGGCAATACCGTGAATGGTCAAGGATACGATGTAAGCACGACCTGCAAAAAGTATGTCCACAGGTCGTTGTGAGAGGGTCGTAGAAAAGCGCGTAGCAGACCTGGCAGTCCATTTCAGCGCGAGTAGCGTCTTGCGCCTTCCGAACGAGCCCTGTGTCGTCGACGTCGGGAGGTGGTGACGGGGTTGCCGAAATGATCTCGTCATAGGAAATATCAGCTTCATAAGAAAGATCACCTTCTTCTGCCAAACGATATGTGGCTATGACCTTTCCACCTGGTATGACTTTTGAGTACGCATCATTGTCATTCCTCATAGAAGCAATGCCTGCAGCAGCCCATGGATCCTGCCACATGATTCTTGTTGCCAACTCAGTAGTCGAGGACTCGCGCTTGAAACGCTCTATTTCTTCTCTCACATGTTGGGCCGTTTTGTTGAGAACCACATCAACAGCACAATCGCCAAGAGCATGTTCTTTCCCACACTCCTCAAAAGGACATCGGAAACCGCGAAGTCGATCGGGAACGGCAGGATATGTTATATTGGCGCGCAGGTGAGTATTGGGAAGACAACGCCGGCACATGCTTTTACCACATGGGAGACTGATAGGCTCGTCAAGTGGTAGCGAGCAGATCTGACATTGAAAGAGGCGTACGAAATCTCGGGGTGCAACATCGCGATGGCGTGAACCCGGAGTAGGTGATTGGGACTGTGTTACTTGTTGTGGCTGCCGGCCCGAGTCCGGGTTTTCGTTGTCGGGGTCGGTGGGCGGGTCGGGAGTCGGCGACTCGTGTGGACCGGGACCGGAAGCAGGATCGGTCGCAGAATATTGCGACGTACTGTTTGAGGACATGAACGTCTATAGACTGCGCGTGTATTGTTTGACGAGAGGAGGATGAAATGAAGACGGGGTGCAATGTCGTGTTGTTCGAGTTCGTTACTCTTCGCTCTGTCGTATCCGGGGCGTCAAAACTCTCTAATAAGGTGCGAGCCTCTATATGATTGCGATTTCTGTGGAGGAACGCAATATTATGCAATGCCGTGCGTGAATTCGTTGAAATAATAAGAAGAAAAAACTTCGGTGTCCAAAACTCTATGCAATCTTTTGTCCAATTTATGTCCTGTTATTTGATCGTATTCGTTGGTTTTGTTGGTGAAGACAAGAGTTGCAGTCTTCTTGGCGTAACCGTTGAAATCGTGTCGAGCGCATGAAGGTATATGCAGTTATGTCCAGTTGACGAGGACAAGCCGGATTCAAGATAGACATGGATTCTAAAGAGTTGTGAGATCAAAGAAGTCGTATCGCATGCAGGAGGTGAATCATTTCCGTAGAATGGGATCGAAGCAGTATAAGGAAGGGATGATGGTCAATGTCGTATGTGTCGGGCGTGTGTATGTATATATAAGACGAGGTAGGTGTACAAATTTGGTGGGGGAGAAGTTATAATAAAGTAGTTTTGGTACTTGAGGGGCGGCAAGATGTCATAGGATTTGGTATGATGGGCATCAGTTTAAACGGCTGCCGAAGTCGAATCCACTTGTTTTACCAGGGTTCAGGGGAGTCGGACTGAACTCCGGGGGTTCTAAGGGCTCGAGATATATACCAAAGGGGAACGAACGGGCAAAAATCACCGGCCGAGGGGTGGAAGAAGAAAAGAAGGGGAAAAAAGAAAGACGGCGTCTTCCTCTTTTAAGCAACCGAGTGCAGTACAGTAACTTAGGAATGAGAAGTGGGAAAGGAAAGGATTGGGCAAAAGCGTGTTGAAGAAAGATGAGACGTAGCAAGGATATAGTGATCGTCATACAACCAAGACAACTTACCAATCCGGGATAACTTTGTAGAGACGCAGAGAGGAGGACAAGCAGAGGGGCGTGTGATATGAATAGAGTACTGTGGTTCAGCATCTATGTTAAAAAGAAAGATACAATAGCTCCCGAATCGGAGGCGAACTTGAGAATAAACAGATGATGGTATTGTCTATCTGTTCGGTATGTGTCGTTTCATGGAGTAGAAAGAGGAAGAGAGGGAGACAGAGAGAGAGGGAAGAATGCGTATAAGGAAGGAAAGTCGAAGGCGTCACGGTTTCTCGTGACGATACAAAATACCTAATAATACATACCTAACTCAACTGGAAGGCAAGAACGACGGGGGGTGGTTGCCGTACCATACATTCTATTCTTTCTACCTTTATTAGGTAGGATAAGATGGAAAAACAAGTGGAGAGATTCCAGTTCTAGTTCCAGTTTTGGCGATGCGAGTCTTTGGCAGGTACCGAATACTTGGATGGCTTTTGACAACTGGGAAATGTTGTAGATTTTTTCAACTTCTAGTTAGTCTAGCATGTACAGGAGGGTCCAAGTCCAAGTCCATCCCCTGGCCTGGAGCCCTTGGGAGGACCCTGCGTATAGCTATCACGATTTAGACGCCTCCATAGCACGATACTTGATTTGCCAGGTTTAGCAGCCACAGGGTTCACTCCGTTTTGTAAACTGGTCGCGAGAGAAACAGCAAAACAATCAATGCTGGTTTGGTTCAATACCAACACTCTTACTGAGTGACACAAGACTTTTTGCCTTTGCCGTCTTACAAGAAAAACGAATGACGCTGGCAGGCCAGGGTTGTCGACTCATGACGTCGAGGCAAGTTCAGCCCAACAGCCTGTAAGTTAGACTGTTACTATACCGAATTGATACTGTACAGATGCGTGATCTCAACGGCCGAGGCGCCGCAAACATAGACTTTGTTGGCTGCCCGTTGTCAAGGCGAGATTCACCTTTTGGAAGATTGTCGGTAATTCTGGGGGGATAGATATCCCTGTTTCTGCCAACCTACCGGGATTAAAGACGAACCTAAAAATAAGAGTTATCCATGTGCAGAATCTACCCAGCCTCATCCAACGCGCACGCATCGCCAAAGCCAAGAAGTGCCTCTAGAAATGCGTCGCGAGCAGAGAGATTAGAGACATAAAACAGCGGGAACTGGAACTCGCAATGCAACGCAACGCAGCACAAACGTTGAATGCTGCCCTCCAGCAGCGCAAGCATAGCCAATGGCCGCGAAGACCAGCATTGCAGATCACGATGCAGAAACAGGGCCTCCAAAGTAGACAGTACTCGATCAAGACCTTTTGGTTTATCCCTCTCCGCTCTTCTGTGCTGTACTGTACATAGTCTTTCTCTCCCTCACTCCGCGGAGAGCAGGGACCAGACCCTAGTTTTCCGCTCGCTCGCTCGCTTGTCTTGTCTTGTCTTGTCCAGTTGCAGATCTCTGATCTCTTGTCCGTTCCTCTGGTTTGTCAACGCGGAATACGGCTTTGGGATTTCTTTTTTTGAGGGTCGGAGGATCCGGGAAGAGAATGGCTCGCCGTTCCGTGTCGCATAAAAAAAATATATAAAAAAAAGGGGGTCTCGATGGTGATTGCGCTGGTGTTTTGACGATCCAGATGGCGCTGGAGATGTAACGGCAATCGGAGAAAGCAGCTGGCGCATCGAAGCTACTTAAGAAAGTGGTTAAAAGGGATAATCCACCGGCCATCAGCAAATAAACGGGCTGGCAACATCCGAGACAGAAGAAAGATTAATTAGATTGGGGTCTGAACTAATTCAGCAAGGCTATCATGATACAGCGCTGTACTTGGATGGAGTTAGACCTTAGGTAGGCTTAGGCCGGTGACTGGTTTGGCGTATGCACTGGCTGGCACAGTGAGACCCGACTCGGGGCTAACTAAGGCCCCAGGATCTAGGGTCAGAAAAGAGGCTCAAACAGAGTCGTTGGCGTCATATGACATGCACGTTCTTGGTAACAACGAAGAGATGAACAGGGATGCGTATGTCGATAACTATGGGGGATCCATGATGATGGTCATGGATATGATGTGCCGTCAAAAGACCAGACTATACAGAAGCTCTCATCCATTCATTCTCTTCTTTGATTGTAGATCTCTTTGCCATCCCGAAAGCCCAGAGGCGCGGGATCAAACTTCGTCTGAGATCTTATCTGCAATTCAAGGTTGAGAGTGACAGGCACACAAGACAAGACAGCGTTGAAGTTGGACAGGATCTAATCTACGCATCATCGTTCCCCCATGCCTTGTCCGTATCGTCCAATAGTTCCAGGGTGTGGCGGACCGGATCGAGATGCGCCTAGCTAAGTTATGTTATTCAGTTGTCTGGTTTGTTCTTGTTCTTTTAGGCGTTGGCATTGAACGAACTTCCTTGACAGTTGATGCCCTCGGCTACTTGGGTTGCTCCGTTTGATCTCGTGCATGGCGTGAGAATCCATCTCGATTGAGGCTTCAAACGCCTGTGTTTGCTTCTTAGCCACCCATTGCGGCCATCCCACTCAGTGTCATGAGTTCATTAGTCCCATCTCGTACCTGTCTGTCCATTGGAATGTCTACTTGCTCATCATAAATTTAGGGGATCAGTTCAAAACATACCTATCGTACCGTACCCCAGGACCCTGTTCTTGATGACGCTTAGTTGTTGAGCATTATACGCCCCCTTCACATTCAAAACAGTCTAGTTCATCTCGCATTCGCCAATGTTCCATATGTTCTAGACCATCTCCGAATTCTTGGTTCCCGGATCAGGACTTGACGAAGCCAGTAATGGATGACGAGTCGCTCAACTTGGCACAACTCAGTTCAAGTCTACTGGAACATTCTCCCGCTTAGTTAAGATAACTTCTTATCTCAACATACCCCAAAACAGTTGCCAAGAGAAAGGATTTCGTCACGTACATGAATAGACTCGGAATGGTTGTCATTTAACCAAGAGCCCCATACAATTCAAGCTCTAGGTCCAGGACCCTGAATCTTTAGTCGAAACCCCCACATGAGCTTCCTATTTATCTGATGGGTATTTCTTGCTCAAATCTATCAATGTTACCACGACAATATCTCTTTATTTATTTATTTATCTAGGTATCTATTTACACTCTACTCCGATCAAGTACTTACAGAATGAAGAATAATCAACTCTCCAACATTGCAACATTTGCTATCAGTGATTCATCATTCACCCAGCCCCTTATTTATTCAGTGTGTCGTCCATTGTTTCCTCCTCCATTATCACATGTCAATCTTTTCCTATTTTTGTCACCTCAGTTTGAGCTTCAGCTTCCCTCCTTTTTCTATCGTCATAGCATCTCGGATTTGATATGTGTGTCTATTTTACGTATATTCTTACTGCCTACTGGTGATAACTTCGGCTCGTCCCCGAACCGACTTCTAGAACGATCGATAGGTTTACATATGTACAATACTGCACTGTCGGTGGCCATGCAAGCCACTTGGAGCTCGATGTGATCTATCAGAAGCTTCTCTTGGCTGTTGACCAGATCAAGACGCTCACTGGAAACTGAAGCAGCCTAAAGCTTAACTCCCTGAAGGTGGTAGGATTCCGGCGAGATGCGCGACTCCAAAAAAAGCCACAGGGTGGGTTTCTCTGCCGTTGCTGGGTATTGCACAGTACAGTACAGCAGCACCTTTGGCCACTAATATAATTCGATCTGATTTGTCTATCCATAAAAGAAGCAATTGAGCATACGACACAGTCAGGGCAAGGCAATGTTACGGCGGGGAAACCGTTCTTTCCCCTGGCGACTCTGACGTTGATGGTACGTTTATGTTTTCTCGTCTCCTCTTTTCATAAACTCAAGAACTCAACTCAACTCTGCTATAATATCTTCATTCTTCTTTCAGCTCTTTTTATTGGATCTTCGCAATTCAACTTGCTGTCTGTGACTCTAAACTGTCTCGCCATTCCATTATAAATCTACATACAGCATCATGCCTTCCGACGCTACAATCCCCTCTGCAGAGTACCGTGAAACCATTACAGCCCGTTTCTCCGACCTCATCTCAGCCATTGAGTCTCATAGCAGCTGGACTCCTCCCAATGTCGACCGCAGTCTCTTCCATGTCTGGGATTTCGTTAAGAGATCCCACTATATCATGACTGAGCTGGACAATATTGCCGCCGGTCGACCAGTCCAACACCCTGAACAGATTCCCAAGAACAACGGTAGTAAGTAACACAACGAGCCTCTTTCATGAACCATATACCAATATTTGCAATTAGCAAACTCAGGACCCCAAGCTGCCGCTTCCTCTTTCCACGACGTCCTCACCCGTACCATCATGATCAACCAAACCATTCAAGACCCCCGCATGCTTGTCATGATGGGTATGTCCAACTTCGACTTTGGCCCTGCCATTAAAGAAAAGTCGGCAGCCGCGGTAGAAGCTCTCAATAACTCATCTTGATATGAACCCGAGGTACACAAAATGACGTTGTGCCGACTGGACTTGCGTCACGCGACGATCTTCGGGCCCTGGCAGGGCTGATCAGGATGGAGCAAAGCGTGGACAAAGTTTCGGCGTGGAATCGGGGAACAAGGAAAATCTGTCAAAAGTAAAAAGGCAAAAATCAATATCAAGAATAAAATGTAGTCATGTTGAATCAGAGTGACTTTTGCTACACCACAAAATCACTATTGGCCCCACAAATACAAAGCCAAGCGATAGAAGAGGTCGATATCCATGATTGTGACATTCATCGTGTGATAATATTTGCTGCTCGCAATGATTTGGCTTCATGAGTCGATGGTCATCCGCCCATACCCTTGCTAGAAATACTATGATGAGTGTCGTCATGAACAGACCACTATATTCTGGTTCCATGATACGTATCGTATCGTATCATCGCGATCTTACTCCTAAATATACATAATGCCGTTATATCCAATCTGGGTGGATGACTATAACTGATATCACCCTTTACACAGGCTCGAGACCTGAGCCTGGAGAACATTTCCCAAAGAACCACCGAAACACTGAACAAATATCATGGACATCATGCTATAGTACGAAGGGCCATTGCAGCTGCGTTCTTCACTGAGTATCATCTCACACCAGCCCAACGACCTTTTGCCGTGGCAGATGGGCCAAGAGTCAGTCGACGACCAATGTTGCCGAAGCAGACACAGCTGCAGAAGAGGACACTGAGCATCCACATACCCGCCTCAAGCGTCTCCTGGTGCGCATATCCACCAAGAACAGGCACTACTTCATCTTGAGATGCTGTCGTGGCATTCACCAAGTGCCTGAAAGGAGCGTGAGCCGGTGCTGGCATCATATCAGGGTTCACGCCAAGAAGAATGATTGAGCCTGTCAAACCAACAGCAGTTGAAAGGAAGAATCCAGGCTTAGAGCGGTCGATAAGCCACCACAAGAGAGGGTTGACCATTGCCAAGGTTAAGGATACCTGAAGAGTGGACGCCCAGGCCACCTTACGCTGCAGATTGTCAGTTACGATGACACTCATGGGGAATTCTTTGTTGATTGACTTACAATGGCAAAGACAATTCCGACAAAGGCACCAATAGCTCGAATAGCAATTGCCCAGTCATTGCTCGGATCATCATCTTTGGTTGCAGTGTTCTCAACCACAGCTTCATCCTCCTTTTCGCCAAACGAATCTTCCCAGACTCGATCGAACCAAGGAAACAGCGCCCCGAGTGCAACGCCAGCAAGACCCCAGAATGACAGGTGCAGCCAGTTATACGTAGTACCAGACGCATGGCTATCGGAGCCGTCGTTAAAGCGCGATGTGACCAATACGCCATAACCCACACCGAGAACGAAGAGCAACAGTCCTCTCAAAACTAAAGCACCAGCCGAAGGGGACGCTTTCACAGGCGCAGGAGGTGCTTGGGAGCGGATCGACGATCGACGACGGATTGCATGTGACCGATCTTTTAGAAAATCAAATGTGGCATCGTCGATGCTGGGTCGCTTGATGGGAGTCTGAGCGCCTGTACCCCACGGCGTATCGAGTTCATCGCGATCGGCGAAGACGCGGTCGCGCGAGGAAGATGCGGTTGGAGAGTATATGCCGAAGAGTGTTGACGAGGTCAAGTTCATGAACGATTGCGGTCTGCTCAAGCCTGCGCTTACAGGTTCGGGTGTTGGCTGTAGGAAGCGCGCAATGGTGGGATCTCGAGCTGGAGGAGCGGGCGATGGGGGAGACGAGTTCTCGCTCGGGGGCGTAGGAGTTGTCAAGTTGAGGTCGAAAGGCCTTCGAGGGACAGGACGAATAAGAAGGGGTCCGTCGTCGGCCATTGTGTGCTTATCCCTTCGAAATCTGGAGTTTCTATACAATTGGGACTGTAGGTAGTCAAGTGGTTAGAGATTGAGTTGAACAAAATGATATTAGGTGGAAAGTCAGCTATCGAGGTTAAGACACAGGTTCCAGACTCCAGCTCAGCCGAACCTGCAAGTCTCAACATCAGGCAATGCAGTATTACTTACTCTGTGCTTATGGTCTCAATTAAAAATGTAACTTGTGGTGCAGCTTCCAAGATCTCGTTGTAAGGTAAAAAGAAATTAAGTAAAAGTTGAAGTTGTTAGGGGTTCCAAGGCTCTGCAACAACCCTGTCTATCAACTTTCGTTCACGACTCAAGCTACCGAGCACGGATACAACTAGCTAGGGCCAGGATATCCGCGGTCAAATCAACAGCTGACTGAGAACGAGTGAGCAGAGATTTCAAAGTAAGAATTGAAAAGATTGAGTCAGTTCTGAAGTTGAGACGTTGAGAGTCTGAAGTAGTCAGTGTCCAATTGACTCGAGTGGCGAAGATTTGCAAGCGGGAAGCGAGAGGTATGTAAGAGTAAAGTAAATAAACAGCAGAGAGTTTATTTCAAGCCCCAAAACCCAGTAGGTAGGTACAGGGAAAAGCGTAGATGCAATGGAAAAGAAGAGAGGCGGCACAGTTTCTGAGTAGAGGTAGCAAGCTAATGTACGGCAACGTTCTTCACATGCTCACAAGACCTGACAAGAGACAGTTCCGTCTAAGGGCCCCAGGAATTACGTAGATATGCCCCATCTACCTCCACAGCATGAGAACCTCCAACACCCCTGGTTCATGGAGATAAATCCCCGCCCGCTGATATTGGTGAACGGTCAGTGCTTATTGTCGTCACAAACATTGATATCAATAGACAGATAGCTCTAGAAATAGTATAAGTAAGACTCATTCAAACAAAGAAAGACCATGTTACTTTTCTCTACAATCCTTCGCTTTCATGTGTTTGTTTAGTCTCAACGGAATGGACCCATTCCCCGATCATTATGCATCTGTCCAATCGTGTTCATTACCCCACATTCAAGGCGCCTCAAGCTTGAATTCGAGACTTCGTGGTTGGTCAGCTCTAATGACTCTCTACACTTGACGTGCATTTACGACCCCTCGTGATACAGTACAGTGCCGTACCTTACCTACCAGACGTCCCATTCACGGGGCCTAGGCACGGTCCCCCTGACCCTAGAGCCCGCTGAAGAATGAGGAGCCAACGATGGGACAGAATCTAAGAGATTTAAGAATGGGTGAGTTGTTGTTGGTTCTATCATATGTATGCCGGAAGAGAGACTGTTCTGATGTGGTGTAATTCTATCCGTATCTCCTCACCAGCTTTACCCGTCTAGTCTCTCTGCGGTAAGCATGCGGTAGTACTGTGGTTTGTGGAACCACATCCTTCAATTTACATGTGATACTGGCTGGGCGCATACGAAGCTGACAATCAGTCACCATGATCATCATTCAATCATCGTATCACCAAATACTTAGGTATTCATACATTAGGTAGCTTGTATTTATCAAAACATCAAAAACCAACCAACCACAGCTATATACACTCAGTTCTTTTAACTAAAGTCCCTCTTAATCTTCACCGCTGTCGCTTCCCTCATCCTCATCCTCATCATCCAATTCGTCCTCGCTATCCTCAACTCCCTCGGGTCGGGGTATCATCATAAATCCTGTCATGCAGGTGATTCTGTTTTGCGTCTCATACGTCCCCAACAATTCTCCCTTGGCCTCCTCCTTGCCATTGCCCTGCAATTCCGACACTCCTACCCACCACAGACGAACCCGTCCATCACTGCTTCCGCCCGCCACGTACAGCGTTGAGGCGTCCTCAGCACTCGGCACCACCACAAAATCCTTGATGCGGCCCTGAACTCCGTCTGACTTGCCGCCGAGCTGACCCACCAACTTGGCTGTTGGGAGCTTCTTGTCATCTGAGTCCGGTTTTGAGAGGTCTGACTCCTTGGTGGAAAAGAAGAGGATGCGCCCGTCTTCCGTGGCGACAGCCAACAGCGTTTCATCCCCCTCTTTATCTAGTGCAACGTAAAAGAATTGGTGCACCTTGGTTCGGATAGATCCCATCACTCGACATTTGGGAACACTGTCCATTGAGAAAGCCACAATGTCCCGATCAAACCCAACCGCGAATTCATCTGCTCCATCGATGCTTCCCCAAACAACTCTTCGTCCCTCACCAGTGGAGTGTTTTCCCTCGCCAGCCTCCTGAAGCATGTCTTTGCTAAAATTCAAAACTCCAGCTTTCTTGCCAGTGACCAAGTTCCATAATCGCATTGAACGCTCGCCCTTGCTGACACTGATCATAAGCTTCATGCTGGGGTGGATGGCAAAGTCGTTGACACCAGACGGTGTACCTCCGAAAGGTGCTGTGTCGCCGCTGGGACGGCCTTGAGGCTTGGCAATGGGCGCCTTGATGTTGCTGAGCAGAGACCAGTCTCGGGTTCGTGTAACCGCAATCGTAGAGTCTTCGCTTGACGACAATAGCTTTGATCGTGTCGGGAAGGAAAGCGATGTGACTGTCGAAGAGTGATGAAGCAGCGTACCGACCTCTCGGTTCTTGGGGTTCTCGAGAATTGGTCGGGGTGCCACCTTGGCCATAATCTCTTGGTTCTTTCGGCTTGGGGGGTGCGCAGATATGTTGTAAACATTCACGCGCTCGTCAGTGCTGCCAGAAGCAAGCATGACCTTCTGTGTTTGTCCAGGGACAGGCGCTGAAATAGGCGAGGTAGCGACGCAGCGAATCGCAGAGGTATGGGCGTTGAACAGAAATGTGTCGGCAAATTCGGCCTTCTCCTTGCCCCCAACTGTCACCGTCAATCCGTGAAGAATTCGATCGTAGGAGCCGACGACGATTTGGATTGTCTCGGGCGCATTCGAAGCGGTCTTAGCGGTTGTAATCTTCTTCACAGGCGCTGGAGCCTTTTCCTTTACAGGCTTTTCCTTGAGAGCCTTGGCACCCTTGACCTTTTTCGTGACGACCGAAGGCTCAGCGGCCGGCTCGCTCTGTGCGACAGCTTGTCTCTTGCGTTTGGCCATTTTGTTGTATTTGTTTTGATGTTTGATGGTAGTCTTTGCAGAAAGCTCCTGTCGAGGTCACTACGAACCTTGCTCTGGAGAAAAAAATATTGGCAGATAAGATAAGGGTGGATACGAAAGCCCCACATGCAGTCTGGACTAAGTTGATTCTGACCAGAAATATGCTGGACGCTGTGCGCTGAGTATATTCAAATGTACATGCAATATGGTAGTTCTAGATACCTTAGCCAATGTCTATTTACCGGCTTGATCCTCCGTTCTGTCCACTGATTTCTCGCTCGACCATTTCAATCGAGCCTAGGCTGGGAAACCGCTTGGAAAAGTCCTGTAGATAATCATCCTTCTCTTGAGCTGTCATCTCCAGCATTTGTTGCCCAGGGCTATCCATGCTGATAAGATCCCCAGAAGCTGTCTGAGCACGAGTTGTTTTCTGGGGTGATGGTGGCCTCTGACCAGTGGGGAGGCTGTTGAGGTGCACTGGCTTCTTGGGAGCTGGGGGCTTCATTGGAGGCTTTGAAGTTAAGGTTGGAGGAGCAGAAGATGTCGAAGATGGGCTTCGGACTTGAGGAGAATCGGTCCATGTCTTTGTCGCGTTCAAAGGCTTCTTGGGCACTCCTGGAAGAGGTTTCTCGGTATTGTTACCAGTCTCAGGGGTGTCGGTATACTTGCCATAACCTTGAGCAGTCCTTTGAACATTGGATGGTTTTTGTTCCTCGTTCAAAAGACTTTGAACCCGGTTTTGGATACTGACAGCACGCGAAACTCCACCGATGCTCTTTGGAGGAATTGGTGGCCCACGTTGTCCTGCAGCTACCCTCTTTCGGTATTCAGCTTGTGCCGCCTCCACTCGCTGTTCCTCTTCTTGAAGCTTCAAGCGTTCCATCTCGCGCCTCATCTCAGGTGTCATACGGTCCTCGTCGTCATGAACATGGCCATCGTCACTACGTCCATCCGTTGCCTCGGAGCCGGCGATGGGAGTCAGGTCGCGGCGTGATGTCTCCCTTTCCGGCGATGGAATTCTTCCATTATTAGGAGAGCCACCTTCGAAGCGTTTGAATGCGTCTCCAAATTTGCCAGCGAGAATGTTCTTGTTACCTGACAGCGCAGTCAAGCTAGAACGCTTGGCTCGTTCTGAATCTTCCAGACTTCTCAAGAAGTCCATGTCACTCGATGCGCGTGGATCATCTGCAGGTTCCTGATAAGGTGAATGAGCCTGGGGTGGTCGACTTGAGGAACGCGACGCGGCCTCTCTCTCTCGCAGAAAATCGAGAGTTGTTCCCTCGAGGTTTGTGCTAGCAGGTCGAGGTCGTGATGGCGCCGGTGCCGGTGAAGCGCGCGACGATGGTTCCAAAAAGTCAGCACGGGGACGACCACCCTCGAGGGAGGGTCTAGACGAGGACGGTTGGCGTTCATGACCGGGCTGTTGGTAAGGTGGGATTCTTTGCGCATAAGTAGGACGAGGCTCCTCGACAGTCCACTGTCCTGCACTTTGCTCGGGTGGCCTTGTAGCGCTGCTGGAGCGGACATAATCATGGACATCGTGTTGAACGGGCTGTTCCATCTCGCGACTATACTTCTCGGCTGGCGGTGTTGAAGTCATTGTGCCCGTAGAAACATAACGGGAGCTGTTTTGAGAAGAGATGGCCTGTAACTCAGGGTTGTTGCTGATAATGGATTGTGCCCTGCTGATGTCAGGTCTGCTCGGTGCGGATGAAGCCTTTGACAGTGAAGGTTCAAGAGGAGGCGAGGCGACGGCCGATTGATGCCCGACAGGGGTAACCGAGTGAGTTCTAGACACTGGCTTCGGGCGAGGAGAGTCAGTTTGGGGAGAGGCAAATGCCTCATCCGCCAATTTTGCTGTTACTCTCTCATTAAGATTCGAGGATGCATTTACTGGAGAAATGGGCGAGGAAACATCGAAATCGAACTTGCTCCCCTGATCGTGCAATAAGGAGAACTGGTCGAGCGTAGGGAATCGAGATGACAACTCATCAAATCCTTTCGAAGCGGCCTTTGAATCCAGAGCTGCGAAAGGATCCCCTTCTGACTTTCGCACTGGCGAAGCCTCCGGTTTCTGGGACACCTTGCCTGGGGCCGGGGAAGCAGTCGGCCGCCCTCTTCTCATTGGCACAACGTCAGGGATAACCTGCTTCTGAGGTTCAACACGTTCGAAAACTGCACCAACTGGCGCTTGCTCCGATTTCTGGGCCATATGATGAGGGTTGTCAGTTCTAACATGTGGTTGAGAACGGCCATTATAGATCTGCAGAATGTCAATATGATATCCTCTGGTTGAAGTTTTAGACATACATCTTGAACAGGGACATCGCGTCCTTGCATGGCGCATCCTTCCTTCAATACTTGATAAATGTTTGGTCGATCCTGTAGATTCTCTCTCAACATTGACGCTAACATCCATGTTAGTACTTAAACAAAGCCCCAGGGCCAATGAGTATTACCTATCAATTTCTTGAGCCTGTCAGAAAAGACAGGATGACTAGGGAAACGGTAGCTGGCGTTCAAAATGGCCAATTGGCCCTGGTCCTCGAAAGGAGTAGTATAGTAGCACAGCTTATACAGCAAAACACCCAATGCCCAAATATCAGATTTCTCGTTTATAGGTTGCTTGCGGTATACATCGATCATTTCGGGACTCCTGTACTGCATTGTGGTGTGCTTCTGCACATCTTCATCCATGAGACGGCACTCAGTAACAGTGGTGGGGGCGGGACGAGGTGATGCTGCTGAGCCGAAATCGCAAAGCTTAAAACGCTTGGAAGACCCTCTAGCGGTTATTAGAACGTTTTCGACTTTAATATCGCGGTGCAGCAATGGCGGTTTTAGGTAGTGCATGCACGCGACACCCTCAGCGATGTCGGTGAAGATGTTGAGGATCTCTGGCTCGGTAAGGCGGTGTTGTAGCCTGGTGTTCATAAAATCGATCAAGCCGCCGCCATTGCAAAACTCCATGACCAGAAAAACTTCATAACCTCCTCCTTGAAGTTCAGAAGCGTGCGAGTCGATATATGTGACAATCGGTCGGTGGCCTTTAAGGCGCTTCATTGTTTCGACCTCGGTGCGCATGCCCCGCAAAGTATCCTTATCAGGCACCGCAACCCGCTTCAGGACGGCTTGATCAGTGCCGTCAACAGGCTTATCCAACTTGACGAGGTATACATGGGCGAAGCCTCCTTCGGAAAGATATTTCTGAATGACCACACGGCGACTGCCGACCTGAATCTTGGTGCCTGGCGCGAAGGTACCAGCTGGAGCGCCTCCGGGGACAGCTATGGGGGCGGAGCCGTAAGGGGCATGATGGTGTTTGTTGGACATGATGTGCGCCGGAGAGTATTGACCGTGTGAAGCCATCGTGGGCAGAGGTATCGAGAAGCTCGGATGATGACAGTTGAGAAGTTAATTCGAAGGTGAGGGAGATGACGGCAACCCCGTCCGTCCAACAGAACAGGGAGCGAGCTAGACGGGAGCCAAGGACGAGGAGCCAAGAGAACAATGGCGGTCGAAAAGGGATGGAGGGAGTTGGGGATTGGTATAGAGGAAATGGCAAAAACTGAAGATTCAAATCATCTGTATCAAAGCACAATCAAACAATAGAGCAATTCAAAGAGGGCGCATCGTTGACTTGACGCAAAAACACATGGCCCCTTGGCGAGATGTTGGAGGTTGCAGGCCTGGCCTGGCCTGCCTACCTATCATAAGCACTGTAGGAGGTTCGCTGCTCAGTGGCTTGTGCTTAGCCTCCCCGGATCGAGAACTCCACTGCAGTAGGTGAGCATTCCACCCTCCATCGAATTTCGATGGTCCGGGGAATTATCGGTAAATTCTTTATTCGAATTATCTAGAATCGCATTGGTTTGGATAATATATCAAAGTAGCACGTGGTTGTATTAGACCATGACTTTATTTTAATCAATGTCTTGGACATAGTACCGGCTCATTTTCATCGAGTTTGGTTCTGTCTTGTGACGAACAAGGTTGTGGTTGGTATGCCAGACCGATGTTTCATCCACATGACAATATTTCGTCTGTACAATACAGCATGTACACATCACTACAGGCGGGTCAGCGATGTGTTGTTCAATGGAGTTCTCTAAGTTTTTAGACTGCATGCATCGGCTTACAGATTTGGTATTTGACAGTTCATATTAGCCCAGGTCTAATGAATGTTGATGGCAAAGCGGCTCTCTGCAGGATGGGCCGTGACACGTAGCTATCCGACCAATAAATACCGCAAGCTGCCCCAGAAGGAAAAAGAAAAAGACCTGAGAAAAGAAGGATCTAAGAATAATAACTCGCATTGTTAAACCCATCGAGTTCAAGTTCATTTGGTGTCAATTGTTGAAGGTGGGAGGTTATTGGTACCCTGTACTGGGCTTGGCACTTACCCTGTAGTATTGAATTGACAATCCGCATTTTTGTAATCATCTCGCTTGAGGTCGCTTCATGAAAATCTAGATATACAGTAAATGTCGAGGCATCACAGTTTACTACTCATCAGCGAATTAACAGGCGAAGGGAATGCCACTTGTAGTGACTGTGCAGTATTCATGACCTGACCTTCAACGCATCTGGTTAATATGAGGACATCGAAAATCACCATAAATTAAGTTACAGATCATACAAAATTAGTAATATGAGGTATTACATGAGAATGTTATGAGTTTGAATCAAGATATAAATCACAATTCAACAAGTGATGGCTCATAACGTCCAACAAAGCCTGTATGATTAACGTATGGAGTATCCGTACAGAGCAGAACAGGTTCAATTAAGCAAACCGATACTGTATACACATGCGTCAAGCTTCATGACAGCCTGGTCAAGCCTAATATTCATAGACCAGTACTCTGGGTGACGACGGTGGAGTTTACAACAATTCAATTTTCAAGGCGAAGCTGATTCCTTTGAAAATCATCTTATCGAAATGTTCATCACTGCCTCAGCTTTGACCTTTTTTGAAGTGGCTCATCTGAAATTACGTAGCTGGATTTATACCCGTTGAACATCAAAGCTCAGCCGTCATCTGTCAACGGTTCGGCCTAACCGATGTCTATTCTTGGAGCTGTAGATCAATGCAAAGAACATCGGAATAGACGCAAAAGAATAGTCATAGTGAGCTTCTAGAAGACATGTACTGTAACATTACAGTACAGTAGATTGAGGCTGTGGCTAGGCTCCCACTATTCCATAAGCCATCCCGCTGGTTCGTGAGCAAGCAGGGGTCAACCTGCAACCACTCAAATGGCTCGTTTAAAACTACGTCATTGTTCCCCAACAATTGCCCGTTCTTTACATCAAATTTAATGTTCTCTCTATTTCTTTTCGCTTTCGCTTTGTAGCTCGCGGCATCGGGCGTCCCGTCCGTGCTGAAGGAGAGTTCATCCCCATCAGCAGCCACAAACGGTAAGGAAATGTGGAAAGACTTTGACGGTACTTGACTCATACACACTTCCATGATGTTCCAAAGTGGTATATCTCAAGTCATCGTGTGAAAACGATGATGTCGATAGTTGTCAACTTATGCAAACTACTGCTACCCTGCAGAAGACGGATTCTACAGCTCTGTTCTTGTTGTGTAACGTACCTACATGCACTGGTATTGAGTCGAATTATGTATCCCATGTGGCTTCCAGCTGACCCTTGCCTGAGGTCACGACGCTGGGGATACCTGGTCTACTGACTGTTCGTCTTTGGAGACGCGTTCATGTGCCGAAGAGAATCATGGATTTACCTAGTGAGTAATTGTTTTCGATGAGGCTACCTAGTAGCCAGTTCAAGCGACCCGCCGGGCTGGTACTTGACCACAGACCTCTACCAGAACCTGGCGCTTGGTACCGTAACTTTTGCACTTATGCATGTACCTCAAGAGTTTATAACAACGACGTTGCGCTCTTTGTTTAAACCTGATTTTGTTTTCTCACCTTCATTCAAGCTCTTTCTCTTTACTCTTAGACATATAAACCAAACCGAGTCTGCACTTTCTACAACACAGTTTCAAGATGCCTGCTTCAACTTCCTCCCATATGCAAATGCCCTGTGAGCCGGCTCCCACAGCTTTCCCTGCCGAACGAACCAGCACCGAACAGCCGGTATGTGAAACCTTCAACCCCCGGGACCTTCGGATTCCTTCAAAAACTGCATTTTCGGTCAACCAAAGCATTGAAATCAACGATGATCGATCCGGCAATTTACTAATTATCGTTTAATAGCGCCCGGTTCAACCCATGACAATGGAACAGCCTCAGATGGGCATGCGAGGAGGCAAGAACGACGGAGGTGTAAGAACGACCAGATTCTCAACTCTCAACCAACAAATCGCTAACAATCGCAATAGGCCATCTGTTGTGGTATCTGCGCCGGATTGTGCTGTTTTGAGTGCCTCGACTGCTGCTGTTAATTGAGTTTATGATCAAATATTGGGAAAGGATAGAGTACAGCTCTGGCGTTCAGGCATAATTCGTGGGGGACCCGTCAATGGGATACTGTCACTAGCTACTACCTAATGATGCAATGAACTTTCTATTTCTATTCATATAAAATTACTATATAACATGCATCCGACATTTTACACCTTGTTCACCCATAACCGAATCTATCCTCTAAGTTGAGCCATCACTTTTCTAGACAACCACTTCCTCGAGCGGTTTTACCACTTCCTCAAAGAACTTCATGGACAACCTTTCAGCGACTTCATCTTGTGTCTCGTCATCTCCTTCTCTAAGACCTAGTTCTTCACCACCAGCCAGGCATTTCCTCGTGGCATCTTCAAATCTCTCCCCCATATCAGCACCCACAGCTGCAACACGATCCGCTCTCAGCAGAGCTTCTCGGATGCCGCGCACCACATCTGGTCGTCCACGCGCGCGTCGCATATCAACTCTCAAAACATCCTCAACAGGTTGCCAATGTGCCAGTTCAACCAGAATAACGCCGAGGCTGTAGATATCGAAGCTCTTCTTTGAGCGCTCTCTATCTCGCCGGCGGTTCGACTGGGCGTTTGGGTGTCTGTAGAGATCGTGCACCGCATCATCTCCTGGCGCATCCGTCATCTCGTCTGAGCCGCCCGGACGGGAAAAGTCAAAACCCGATAGGAATGGCTGCCAATAATCTACATGGCCATCGCTTGTTAGAAAGAATAGCACGTTGTGGCTGCGAAGACCTTTGTGTAGCCAGCCGACGGCATGGAGGTAGAGGAGACAATTGCTGATAGCGTGTGCGAGATGAACTCGTTCTGTAACTCGTGGTTTGCGAACTTTGGGATCCTGCAGAAGTTCTCGAAGCGAGACAGGCGGCAGTGACACATGCAAGTTATCTCCGGACGGGCGTTCGAAGATGAGACCTAGTCGACGATCGAGAATGTCGACATCATCCTCAGATATGTTTGGGTCGGCTTTGTCGAAGAAACCAAGACAGTGAGGAGTGCGAAATGCTTCCGGCTTTGGACTGTGATTTAGCAGAGCAGCCAATTTGCGAACTCGCTCGATTATATCGGCTTTGGAAAGAGAACCTGGTTGCGTGTCTATGTTGTCATAGTCCTTCCATTCGATCCAGACTTTCTTCTTACCTTCAGCCAATTTCATGAATGCTTCGCATCGTGGGGCTTCAGAGTCATCGAACTCAGGGTCCAACTCAATGAGATATCGCGGTATGAATAGGTCCCGTTGATGACCGGGCTTTTCAAGATCCAGAAACTTGACAGCAGCCTCATCGACAACTGTTAGACTATCTGACTTGGGGTCTATGGTCTCGTTGAACGCCTTAAACTTGGCAAGTCTCGATAACTGCCTCAGGGCGTCAGCGTTGGCCTCCCTCTCCATCTTGGACATTTGCGATGGTCCTTCTGAAGAACCCGTGTCAAGTTGGGACTTGAGTGCCAATACAAGATGACTCAGATCAGCTATCTTGTGATTGAGTAATAGGACCCCCCGGTTTGTATCTTGAACAGTATTGCGAATTTCGACTTGCAGCGAGTGGTCAAGGATGTTGGTCATGTTGTCATTTAAAAGTGAGAACTTGGCCAGGAGCTTCTCAAATCCCTGCTTGTCAAATGAAGACCATCTTAATCTAGTGAGATTATCAGAGGATTTGGTCTTGAGATCAGCCATAGCTTTTTTAATAAAGTTCCGTTTCTTTTCCGTCATGGGATAGTTTGATAGTTTGGCATCCTTCTCCGGGGCGTCCAAAGCACCGTCCTTGTCCACGACAGTAGAGAGATTATGATGCTTTTTCTGGTACTCAGTGAAGTCGTTAAACAAGCACTGAATTTGAACAAGCAGATCAATCACGGTCTGTCGATGAAGATTGAACAAGTTCGAGTTCAAGACCTTTTCCTGATTCTTAGCATCAAGATCAAGCAGTCCAGAGGCCTCACTCCAGCAGAACAGACGTTGCTGCTCCATTCTGAGTCGCAGATTGAGATACTTGCAATCATCCTCGTAGCCTAAAGCCGTGACTAAAAGCTGTATCCCTAGGGGAAGGTCAACGCTGAGTATGATTCAACAGGCTGAGAATTACTGAAGTACCTTGGATGCATCCTGTATAGACTTGCAAGCTGATGGAAGCGACCCCAAGCGCCAAGCCGGCAAGAGACACAGGATCCATCATGCCCCAGGACGTACTCCCAGACTTTAGCTTATGTTCAGACTGGTCTTCTACCGGAACAAGGACGAAGCGGGAGGCTGTGCAGCTGAACAGGGCGCAAGGCAGCAGAGGGAACGCCGCTGTGATCAGACAGAATGTAACGTCTAGAATAGAGCCCGTGATTGTCACTTGCAGGTGGGGGTGTTTGAACGATACTGTGCAGCCTGCAAATACAAATACAGCACAGATCCAAATGGAAGGCTAAAGTGATCTAGGCTATTAATGCGGGGGTCTTTGCCCTGTAAGGAGAGGTCATATTCAGGTCATGATTGGTGCCCTGATAAGACAAACCAGACGTACGGAAGTACTGCAACAAGAAACTCCTACTGCACTCTACTGATGAATGCCGTAGAAAGAACCCGACCGGCTGGAAATTGTAGTTATCGAATAAACCTAGTGATGCATGGTAAGCAGCAGCATCAATCATTTATCTGGTTGATCTTTGTTTCTGGCACAAATTCAACCTCTCGACTAAGCGGGCTTCTAAGAGCGTACGGCACTTGAAGAGTACGTATCAATGCCGAGGAACACCGAGGAATTGTCTCGGGGGATTAAATGAACTCTCTTTATTATCATCACTGTTTGGGAGTGAAGATGAAGATGCTGAGCATAAGACGCACATAAACGGATGGTCTGCCCGCCTTAGTAAGTTACTGCTGTTAGTGCTTGTGGCGGTACCAAGTCAATTTTCGTATTCACCTCTGGCCCCATTCCTGAAAACTGACAGCGGGAATTACAAATCAGACCGCCAAATTGATAGAACCGATGACTCAACAGGTTTAAGTAGTAGGTAGGTGGTATTCTAGATTTTGAACGGGAGCAAATAGTCCAAGTTTGCAATCTAAAGATTGAGCTGTTCATCAAAGGTCGAATACAAAGAAACATCACCATTATCGTCTCCAATTGTTGCGCAACGCTAACCATTTTAGGTTATGATGGTAGGCAGGGATGTTACGGGATTTTAATCCTGGATTCCTGGGCCTATTTTGATTCGTCAGCAACTGGCCTGACGTCTTTAATACCATGAGAAAGACATTAACCTTCCTTAATCAAATGAGGATGCTGTCCCGGTGCGTCATTCCTTTCAGATTCTGCTGATAATGCTACGTAGACTGAGTTTCTAAATCTAGGTAGTACTGTAGTCCTTACTCATCGTCTCGCAGCAAATAATCAGCCCACCCTCTCAGTAAGCCATTCCAGAAGCCCGGGTACGCTGCCCGCAAACTGTCGTGCATCCGACCCGACATGCCACACGAGCTGCGGGCCGCAATTACTATATTCGAGTATTTCAAATTCAAGGATTGGCTCAAACGAGTCATTCCGCGAGGGAAAAGTGGTTCAAATTGAGTTGTGCGGCATTGCTTTGCCGGGTCCATGTACTCGCATGCTAGTCTTCAAAACGGTTCACTCATGAAAGAGACGCAGTGGCTGATTCGAACCAGTCAAGGAGCAAAGAAACTGCTTGGCAAGAGCTTTGACTCTGTCAACAACTTCAGCCATTGGTACGTATACTGTTGATCTCCAACAAGCGGCCGACCGCTGGGTACATTCAGGGTGTCACTTTCAGCGCTACGATCCCGAGAAGCCAGGAAATAGTCGGAGCTGACATCTCCCCAGCATCTCGGTACACTAAAGACATGGATTTGTATAAGTTAGCGTGGCAGTGTTGCCTGGGTCTTCGAGTGCCGGGCTACGCACACACCACGATCTGAGAGGTACCGCGGGTCTGAGGATAGTCGAGCTATCCTCAGGAGATATTCAAGACCCAATGCTTGTCAAATCTGGAACAGCGAGTTCTGAAGTAGACACTGGGTGGTCGGTAAACTCAGAGTTCCCCGTTCGCCAAGACCCCGCGAGACGGATGTGCGGCAGAGTAGAGTCAAGACAAAGGCAGATGGATGGCTTACAATTCAAACAAGCAAGCATCTGGAAGCGAAGCATGGGGCAGAAAAGAGAGAAATGTATTTTGACGCAACTTTGACCTTATGTCCGAGTCAACGCTGGCTTTATCGGACTTGACAGTATTGAAGAAATCATGAAGCAGGATCTCTTCATACCACAGAGCAAGGTATCATCAAACTTGGCGGGGTAGGTTTTGTGCTTCTTCGGTTCTTTGAAGACTTTGCTGTACCTTAAAACGCCCGCATCCTAGACTAGATATGAACTTGTTCTGGCGTCACAACGCCCGCACAGCAACTGGCCCCAATCTGTCTGTGCGTGCGTCTATCACCAATATCAAAATGGGGGAACTATGCTCCTTATGACGGAGGTCCAGGTTGATACTGCGTCACAGACGGATGAATAAACGTGGTATGGCCTCACAAGGCTAGACTACTCATGCGCCAGCTGAAAATTTACCGCCAGTGGCAGTTGAGGCAACAGAGGACAAGAGTCTCCCGTATCCGCCATTTTGTGATAGCCTATTGGCCAACATAAGAGTTTCACTGCGAATGGTAGTCGGTGGTGTTCTGTGTATGAACCCCTGTCAAACGTTTAGAGCTACGGCGATACCGATACTATGTCAGCGTTTTGTAAGGCCAATGATGTCGGTGGCACGGCATTTTGCAGGCTGCAGCTGCAGACTCGTGGCCCTGCCTAACAGTCAACAAGTACATGGTTTCTACGTGAATCTAACCCTTGCTCCCGCTAGGGCTGAAGTCGGAACCTTGTAAGAAGCTTGGTTCAATATGCGGGTTGCTAAAACAGATGCTAGACCTCACTCCATACCTAGTATCTCCAGGTGTGAACATTCACATAACACAAGACAACACCCTTGTCGGCTGAATGATCTATTCGGAAAAGCTACTGGCCAGGGGTGCATTGCATTGCATTGCCTTGCCTTGCAGCTCATCTGCATGGACAGGCATGTATCATACGCCGACTGCCATGCCTCGTTTCTGGAAAGCCAAGAGGATATTATATATGGATCTTCATAGAACATTCTTCCATGGAGGCATCCATCATTAGTAAACGGTTATTTACGTATTGGACTTGAGCTTTGAACACAGTATCGCTAAAAGAATATCTCAAGGTATACGTCAACTTGGGCAGATGTCAACAACGCCCAACTCAATAAACAACCTCAGCCTCCATCTCATCAGGATATTCCACGATCCGGCCTAAACTTGGAAACTTACCATAAAAGGGCGGATCTTGAGTTATCGATTTAGCTAGGATACAGTCAGCAGTTTTCGCTACCAAAGTGCCGGACCTGTCACTGACGCCCTGCATTCAGAGTCCAACTCATCGGCCTTCATCCCAAACTTGGACTTGGCTTCCATTGAGATAAAGCCACACTCATCGGTTTCCATGATATCTATCTATATCTCTTGAGATGGACAGCAATTCCTCACCTGAACCCCATGACTTTTTTTTCTTTCCCTTCATCCCTTCACTCTCCTCCCCTATACAATCTGTACCCTGATACGACAAAGACCACATACAGCTGGTACTCACCTACCATGAGCTCATCGAACACGTTTCCCCAGGCGATTTCGAATAGTAGCAGAGATGATACGCTCTCAGGCCCTGAAGAGTTGTCTTCCAACTCAAATTCTCCCAGTTCGACTGCCTTTACCACCGACGGAAGGACCTCCCCCTGTGGGTCGATATCCGCAGCGACGGAAGGAGTTCGTCTGGGAGTTGCTTCCGTTTCAGCTGCTTGTCTGGCGTGTGTATGTTACCTTTCACTCTCATCACTAATACAAGATCCTGTCAATTCTAACATCTTCTTCTCATCAGCGAGGCAAACACCTGAAATGCGATGGAGTGAACCCCTGTTCTCGTTGTGTCAGCTCTGGCTCCGACTGCGTGTACGTTGCCTCAAGACGCGGTTACAAAGGCCCTCGACGAAATCCCGCACAAAAAGTCACGAAACGCCCAGGTGCATCTCCTGGTAGATCTCGAGCACCAAGTAGAAGCGGCGAAGGTGCTACGTCAACTGGATCAACACACTCTCCTTTTCTGGGAACAACAAATTCTCCCTCCCTGGGCTCTTCTGTCTTTTTGAGTCCTCACATGGGTGACGATGCATGGTATTCGCCATTATCAACGCCATTCCTCGATCCGGCTTTAGCGACAAGCAGCAGTATGGAGACCGATGTGTCTTTCCTCCAACCATATGGCACAGCAGATTCATCCAACGACCTATTCAACCTCTTCGCTAGCCAACATAATGAACCTATTCCGACCCAAGTTCCTACACCTACTCTGGCCGAACGCTGTATCGATTATTTCTACAACTACTTTCACGCTGCCCATCCTTTTGCTCCTCCGAGGGAAACATTCTTTAGTATGGTGCACGAAACAACTCTCAAGCCTCTAGTCACTGTGATGCGCTGGATAGGCTCGTTGTACATACCAGCATGCCCGCATCGGGGTCAGATATTCCAGGAAGCCTATAAATGTGTTTACAGCCCCCATCGTTGCAAAGACGGATTTCTGGTCCAGGCCTTATTGCTTCTATTGATTGGTCTGGATGGGCAGGGCCTGCAGGAAAAGTCTCGAGAAATATTGTCTGAAGTTGAGCAGATCGCAATCGAAATAGGCCTCAATACACGATCGTTTGCGAGCATACATGGGCGCGGCATGCCAGTTATCGAGGAGAGCTGGAGACGAACATGGTGGGAGCTCTTTGTTCTTGATGGTTTGATCGCGGGGATTCATAAAAAGACAAACTTCCTTCTCTTCGATTTTGCCTCTGACGTTGCGCTTCCCTGTGAGGAATATCAATATCTCCTTGAGGTAGGGTTCGGCCTCTCTGTGTTACTATGCTAGATTCACTAACGCAGTACTTAGGATATTCCACAGCCCATGTATTTCGAAGATATGGATGCGAGTGGCTTTTATGGTCTGAACCGTGAGTTCTCGTCCTTTACTTACCGCATCAAAGCCGCTCAAATCCTTGGGAAGCTCTTGCGGAATCGTCCAGCTATTGAACCCATTGACGAGAATC
This sequence comes from Fusarium camptoceras, assembly GCA_004367475.1. Taxonomy (NCBI): domain Eukaryota; kingdom Fungi; phylum Ascomycota; class Sordariomycetes; order Hypocreales; family Nectriaceae; genus Fusarium; species Fusarium camptoceras. Next base: position 42,098 of record QGED01000135.1, on the reverse strand, counting down.
TTGGCCATATCGAGACGCTACTCACGGATTGGCGCCGCAGCCTTCCCAAGTCGAAGAGGGATGGCCTATACCAGAGCGGCCAACTGGATGAGATGATGTTCCAGGGGTATATGATAGCCCATGCCGCGTCGATTCTGCTTCATCAACCGCACTCACAGTTCAACCTATCGTTGAGTCAATTAGTTGACCCAGCCACTCCCCATGACTCGGCAGCCACTCTCAACGCTCATTCCAAATACACGGTATATTCTGCCGCCGAGATTAGCAAGCTTCTTACCCACCGTGTCTCGCTTCTTTCTCATACCCACTTCCTCAACTACGTGGTACGGATGTCCTCTACAGTGCATCTCACTCAATGGGCTCTTCCCTCTGCGGCCAGTGAACCTGATAATCTGCGTCGATTTATTCGACTCAACAATACTTTACTCACCAGAATGTCCCCTATATGGAGCATCGCAGACCTGGAAGGACGTTTAGTGAAAAGTATGGCGCAAGATATCTTCCAAGCAAAGAAGGAGCGTCGGCAGACGCCTCACTTTTGGTTTGATGCAAGCCATGAAGAGGTAATGAAGACAATTGCCGAGGATGATTTGATTATGCACGAGTTTGAAAACATACAGGACAGATCCGACAGAATGGGCCGATAGATGGACGTTGTAGGGAAGAGGTCACTCATAAGAACTTCACATATGCTCATAAATGAGGCTTTTGCATAAGGAGTTTGGTTTACAGCGTGGCGTTCTGGCTTAAATTTCAGGATCTAAGACCAATATTCCGAACACTGAATTGGTTATATGGATGGTCAGGCAACGGCTGAATTTGCACTGCAGGTTATATACATGTCACCTAAAATAGCTATACCAATTTCCAGATGGCGAAGGAATTTTTGAACCTGTGGTAACTTAGACGGACACTTTGAAGAGTTGATATTTCCTTGCAGGTAACTTGATCATAGAGTTGGATCGCAGTAGAAAGCAAACACACCTTCAATGGAGATCTCTTACCTGACCCTTATAGGAAGCGTGAACCCTCCAGTTGGTTCGGTTCGGGCTATCGGAGTCTTTTCTAGACTCAGCCCTGCGTCTTACACCAATCCAACGGTAACCAATGGAAACAGAATTCCCCGAAAGTTAAATCAGCTCGGGTACTCCTTCGCTCTTACACTGGAGCTGAGCTAACAGCTAATGCACATGGGATGACAGGAGTATTACGCAGTCCAGAAATTCGTACTACAGGGACTTGATTGCTTCCGACATATTAAATGTGAATTTGTCGCTTACTCAAATGATTACCTAGAATATCATGAATATGAGTCTTGACATCAACGTATCTAGGTATATCAGAAGAATAGTAGGACTTTGTCTTGGCATGATCACACCCACTTTAATACACAAGTTACAACATGTAAACATGAATAATGCAATGTGGCCGAAGAATTATGGCTGAGTCTTACTTACCCAAACTAATATTCGATAGTTGTATTCCAGTTTCATTCGGGCTGTGCGAGTGGACAATGGACGGATGATGACACGGGCAATATTCAAGACACCGACGGCTGAGACGCATGTAATCTTTTGGTGTCACCCTAGTAATAATAATTTCTGAGGCTTCACAAGTCCAGTTCCTTAAATGCTTAATACTCCAATTCTTCTGTCTATCTTCTGATAATTATATGTCTTTCTTTATACATCTTCTCTGCTCATCCGGCTCCCATCATGACACTAAAAGAGACAAGTCACAGCATGGACTGTGAACAACGTCCAGTTGCAGAGAAACACCTTCTCAACACCACAATCAAAAGTTTCACATGGCGTGACGTCACGGTAACTGTCAAAGATCGAGAAACAAAGCAGCCAAAAGCGATTGTCGATAACGTTCAAGGCATCGTTGAAGCAGGCGAGATATGCGCCCTCATGGGACCCTCTGGCTGCGGCAAGACGACACTGCTTAATGTACTAGCACGCCGTCCAACAAACGCAAACAATGTTGAATCTCAGGTCTATGTCAACGGGAGTAATCTATCGCTTGCTGAATTTCGAGAAGTGTCGTGCTTTGTTGAGCAGGAGGATGCTCTTATTGGATCGTTGACTGTTCGAGAAACACTCGAGTTCTCATCACGACTTGCTAGTTCAAGGTGAGTCTTGCAAGTCAGGTTGTCGCTGGAACAATCTAACCTTCAGCAGTTCTCTGTCCAAAAAAGAGCGTGTCGTTCGTATAAACAATCTTCTCGAGTCTTTCGGTCTGGTCGAACAAGCCAATACACTCATCGGCACCCCTATTCGCAAGGGCATATCAGGCGGCCAGAAGCGCCGTGTAGGCGTTGCAAGCCAATTGATCACCAGTCCAAAGCTGCTCTTCCTTGACGAACCTACAAGTGGTCTTGACTCTGCTGCTAGTTTAGAGGTAATCAAGTACTTGCGCACAGTAGCGAGACGCAACAATCTCATCGTCATCTGCTCTATTCATCAACCTTCTACATCTACCTTCAACCTCTTCGATAAACTACTCTTATTGTCGAGTGGAAAGACACATTACTTTGGCTCTGTGAGCAGTATTGCTGCTTATTATGCCCAAGTCGGAGCTCCACTGCCTCAATATGTCAACCCAGCTGAGCATCTTCTCGAGTTGGTGAACATTGATTTCGCTCAGAATAGGGACGAAGCCTCGCGCAATCTTGGAACGCTACAGACTGCGTGGGCTACTTCACAGCAAGCCGTTGAAGTCAACAATGCGATCAAAACTGCAGAGTCTTCGGGTGGAAATTGGACTGTCGAAACTATCGAGAAGAGACCTAGCATACCCAGTCTTACCTTGATCCTACTGCATCGAAGCTTCATTAAGAGCTATAGAGATGTGGTCGCTTATGGTATTCGCCTAGCCATGTATCTGGGCCTGGCAATCATGATGGGTACTGTCTGGGTAAGACTTGATCCTGAACAGGAGTCTATCCAGCCATTCATCAACGCCATCTTCTTTGGCTCAGCGTTCATGAGTTTCATGGCTGTAGCCTATGTCCCTGCATTCATTGAAGATCGACTCCAGTACGTCAAGGAGCATCACAACGGACTGTACAGCGCTACGGAGTTAATCGTGTCCAACTTCTTCATCGGCATACCGTACCTCTTCCTTATATCGATTCTCTTCTCCGTCATCTCATACTGGCTGTCCAACTTCCAACCCACGGCAACAGCATTCTTCACATGGGTAATGTGGCTATTCCTGGATCTGCTTGCAGCCGAGTCACTAGTCGTCTTCATGACATCGTTGTTTCCCAGCTTTGTCATCTCCCTCGCACTGGTGGCCTTCGCAAATGGTCTTTGGATGTCTGTCGGTGGATTTATGGTCTCTCCAACGATCCTTAATGTCTTCTACAAATATGTTTTCCACTATTGGGATTACCAAAAATATGTGTTTGAAGGCATGATGGTGAACGAGTTTGCACACCGCGTGTATAGCTGTGGTGATGGATGCCAGTGCATGTATCAATCTGACCTGGCGGATCAGTGCAAGATTGCTGGACAGGCTGTGCTGGATCAGTATGGATATTCTACTGGTCATATGGGACGAGATGTGGGCATCATGATTTCTATCATTGCAGGATACAGACTTGCTGCGTGGCTGGTCCTCATTTTGAGGCGATGAAATGTAGAAGGGTTCCTTGTATTCGTAGATATGGGAGGCTGGTATCCGTAGTCTGGTCAAGAGCAGTTGAGAAAAGGCTGGTAGTAGAGAAATACATGGTCAAGGCGTTGATCCATGAGAAGAAACTTTCGGCGTCAGTTTGTTTATGCATCCATGATCGGCATCGACATTTTTATTAAATGTTCGGTCTACTCAATTGTCTACACCATAACTACTTGACCAGTATTAAATAAAAAGCAATTCTAGACGCTCCCGCCCGGGTTGCATAATGTACTCTCATGCTGTCGCAGCGTTCGTCTATCGAACTTCCAGAAAGATATAGTAGCCTGGACACTAACGGGAAGCGATCGAGGTACCTGCATATGATAGATCTTGGTGCAAAGCAGGAAGCGACACTATGCCTCTCATATCGGCATAACCGACCATCTCTGGGGAAACTACATTAAGAATCTTCAGTACTATCTTAGTTGGATGGTCTTTGCGCAACATGATGGTTCGTAAATCATGACAACTGGGTTACATCTTCCAGGTACAGACGAAGGCGGACCATACGGGATCTGGGCCCGAGAGCAAGAGAAGAGGTTGGGACAACGCACAGGTCGACAACTCCCCTGAGCGATATACGGCAAATGCGAACCATGACCAGCTTAACACGTCAACTCGATGCTTAGCCGAAAGGAAAGGAAAGGAAAGGTATATGTCAGGTTTCAGATATGCCGTGTGGGTTCAATCATAGATACGGTGAGAGGGAAACCAGGCGAGTCATTCTTTAGTGTGAGTAAGATGCAGGATCTTGCGTGACATTTAGAATTGTCATTTAGTAGTCTTGTGTAGCTTGGAGTCCATCGTTCTGAGTTTAGCTGACCGTTTGACAGAAGCCTTAATTAATTGATGTCTAATACAACGCTTTGTATTGAGTCTTGAAGCAACAACTAAGGCAAAAAGAATAGGGTCTACACCGCTGACCACCAGTCGGAAGATACAATACGTACCTAGGTACCTAAGACAGACCCCACATTTACCTCCAAAAGTGCCTAACCTGGCAGGTCCAAGTCCAGTCAAGTCCAGTCACTGGACCGCTGTACGCTACGCTACGGCGTATGATGGATGCGCTGGCTAGTCCCTGGACCCGCGGTTTCCCCACCAACCACGCCTAGCAACCAACGGTGACGGGAACCGTCTCCCAAGTCCAAGTCCAGGTCCAGTTCAGCTCTTCAAGCTTGGCTTCCATCCATTGCGTCTCCATCTTCTATCCCATAGTCTAGTAGTCCTACTCTGTAGCTTCTTTCCACAAAGAACTTCAGAGTCTCTAGCCATTTTCGTCTTTTTTCCCTTTTTTGCTCAGCTTTACGATTTAACGACTACGAAATAGTGCGAGCAAGATGTTTCTGCCAGGCTTCTTCGCCTAAGACATCCATCCATTCATCATCCGCTTCCCGGCCTCTACGCAACTTTGCGAAAACATTCACGATAGCCACGCATCTTTCCGCATTCCAATCTCGAGACATATAACGACGCTACCAAGGTCCAAAACTCCCGTATATTTGATCGCACGAAACATACCGATCTAGTCTGAAACAGAGCCTTATCTTGTCGTCGCCATCATGGCGCCGGCAGCAGATCAATTCTCTGCACCTGGTGCAGTGAGTTATGACTCAAACTCCCAAGTCGTGGGAGATGGAACATGGGATTTCGAGAAGAATACTTTCCTATTGCCCAATTTACAGGGTACCAACTTTGAGACCACCCGCTACAATGGTATGGAGCCCAGTTCTTGATTTACACCAAGGTCCGACTAACACGGAGTCACAGGCATGGGAAACAGATTCTCGACACTTACCCAATATCAAGGCCTTATACTAGCACACGGTCTTCTGGCTGTCATTGTATTCCTTTTCCTCATCCCTTTCTCTGTCATGACTGCGAGATTCTATTCGCGACGTCCTGGCTGGGCCATTAAGTATCACGCCCAGTTGAACGTCTTCTCCGTCTTGCTCCTGGTGCCCGTTTTTATTCTGGGCTACTTCGCAGTTGGCCCGCAAAGGAGTCTAACCAATCCGCATCATGGGATTGGTGTGGCCATCTTTACTCTCTTCCTGCTCCAGGTATTCGGTGGTTGGATCGTCCGCAGGATAACCAAAGCCCGTTCCTTGCGCATCATGATTCACCAATGGATGGGTCGCTCAATTGCTCTCCTGGGCATTGCTCAAATCCCTCTTGGTCTCACATTGTATGGATCACCGCTCTACTTGTTTATCCTCTACGCTGTTTGGATGTTCATCCTGGTTATCTTGTATTTCATCTTGAGCTGGCGATCTGTCAACCAACGAGACTACTATATGGATGGAGCTCGATCAGAAGTCCGTTCAGAGATGCGGTCAGAGTTAGCGCCAACAGAGGATACGCGAACTCGATTGACTGAGTCCGAGTTATTCTCAGAATACAAGTCGGAGCCTCCCAAGAACAAAATGAAGTGGCTAGGCCCTCTGGCTGCTCTCGGTGGATTGGCCGCCCTGGTACGAGGACGAGACAAAAACCGGAATCTAGACAACGGAAGCCGAGTTCGCAGTCGATCTCCTTCGCTCGATCGTAGTCAAAGACCAGAAGTTGTTGCCTCCAGGAATGGTTCAGCCAGTTACCTTACTGGATATACTGGTGAAAAGTACTCTGACGTTACCAGGAAGGACAACGCAGAAGGTGGAGGCGGCGGTTTCGCAAAGGTCTTGGGCATTCTAGGTCTAGGAAAGCTTTTCGCAAAGAAAAACCGGCCGCAGGATGGAGACTATTCCGAGTATTCTGCTGTGTCGACTGAAACCCCGAGACGCCACCGTGCAACCCGCAGCGCTCCAAGCATGAGCGACGTTACTAGAACTGACATCACCAGCACCACCACGCCTGACCGTAGAAGAGACACAGATGCCCGCGGACCACCACCTGTGATGTCACAGATGAGGAGCGCTGCCGATGGTACCGAAACTGCGCTAAGCTCACCTCCACCATCTGTCAACCCCCGAAGCAAGCGATACCCGCCAAACTCTCGCCGCAGTGTGTTCGAAGAGTCTGATTATTCATCTTATGTCAGTCCATCTCGACGCCCGCCGCCTGAAAAGTCTGGCGGTGGCTTTGCCAAGGGATTGTTGGGAGGTCTTGGTTTCGGATGGTTCACAAAGAAGATGGCAGATAGAAAAGCAGCCAAGGAAGAACAGCGCCTGCGTGATGAAGAGGATCTCAGATCCGGCACCTCCCTTTCCAGGTTCACAGCGGACCCTTACGACTCTCCCGGTCGACAAGATGATCGCCGCCCTATCCAACGTCGACAAACAGGTTACCCTCCCACTGAAACGGTTTTGTCTACCGAGATGTCCGAATCAACCATAGAGCCCCGACCTACTCGAGGCAACTATGTTGACCCTACTGAAAAGGACTCAACTGTTATACCAGTCGGTCGCACAGGAAACCACTCAAGACGCAATAGTGAGCATGTCTCGATGCCCGCGATGCCCCCCGATCCTCGCGGCATCTTAGCACCAATAGCCCATACTGAAACCACTGCCTCAGGTTTATCCCCCGGATCTCGAGCCCAGCGATCTCGCCAAGGAAGAGACGACGACTCCCGTTATGATCGATATGCATCACCCGCCAGCGTCAGTGTGAAGATGAAGGTCCATGACGACAAAGATAGGAACGTAACCCTTCGACGACTTACGGAGGAAGAAGCGATAGCAGCCCGTGGCCGAAGAGACTCCGCCAGTAGCATTTCCGGACTCGAATCTCCCACGCAAGGCCGCCGCCGGTATCGAAGGGATTCCAGTCACAAGCGAGCCGAGTCAAGGGCCGAAGAGAATGACGATATAGCTTCCCTGGCCCCCCCTAACCCTACCTTTGCGAAGCAGAAGCGACGAGGCAAAGACTCGGCATATTATTCTGGACAACAGGCGCCATCAATAGGCAACTCACAGTTTAATCAGACCGTGTCCAGTTTGGCAGAGAGTCACGGTACCTGGAGTGGCATCACTCCCTCTGTGAATACCGCGCCTCCTGGACCCGCCATTGGAGGACCAGCCGCCGAGGGATCTGCTGCCGCGGAAAACCGACGAAACCGACGACGACTTGAGAGAAGACGTGCCAGCGGACAAACTGCAGACGCGCCTGCCACCAACGTCGACATGTTCGATTAAGGTGGGAGAGTTTGAGGAGTTGGTCACCCGTCAATGTTGTGTTGACAGGTGAACAACTCATAAAGGGGAAAAACGATACATTGTGGGATAGAATCCTAGCATGGACGGCGTTCTGGAGGGAACTTTGCAAATTTAGTAACGCCACGTCGTGTCACGTCGATTTCAATGCTTGTTTGCAGATAGACTTGTTGAGGATGATACTGATGTTGATGAACGAACGAACGAACTGATTGATTGATTGATCTGAGAATGGCACAGTAAATAGTATATGATATGGAAATTTCTTAGTATTAGAGTATGGAGGGATCCACATAGGATTGACGATAATGAATCCAGAATTGCGTTTCTCTCATAGATTGAATGTTTGCATATGTGATTGTATTGAAATCTCCTCAAAGCAGTGACCTAAGATTATTGGCTTATTGGTCTAGATACTAGATAGATATTAGAAGCTCCCTTAACCATGTCCAATTCTAACAACTCCACTTTACTCCATGCGAAACTCCACTACGTAATCCACCAGGGTCGACAGCTGTTCTAACAAACATTCATGTCCCTCAGCAGAGGCCACTCACTATCAACATTTGATCTTTTCTTCCTTTCTTTCCAATTCCCTTCCTTTGTATAATCAGCTCCGGATATCTGGGTAAACCAATGGCCCATCAATAGAATTTAATCCTACTGCTAGCGATCACGATCTGACTCGACGAGTAACCTTACCCATTCATCAAAATGGCACCCAAGCCAAAAGCCAAACCCAAGGCTCAGCAACAAACTCCACAGACCGAGCATCAAAAGATCGCTGAGCAATGGGCTAAAGCGGAACGCGCCCGCGCTGCTCAGCAGACCGCCAATGCGAAGTTCGGACTCCCTCCCGCCGATGAGAACGTCGAGGTTTTAGAGCAACGACGCGAGGCGCTCGATCAGAGAAGACAGAAGACGTACGAGAAGCGTTGGCGATGGGCTACTGGATTCTGGGTTGTCGTGCTCGCTATTCACGCAATCGGAATCTGGCTCTTTACAGGTGGCTTTCTGCTCACACGGCTTGTGCTGGAGGACAAGTCGAACTGTACTCTGCCTCCAATTGAGAACACCAAGGGCTTGTTGAATGTCGATCGCGGTTGCTGGCATCCTAAATCGTTTGACCGAGCTGTTGTCGTTCTAATTGACGCGCTTCGTTACGACTTCACCGTTCCCGAGGATCCGGCGCAGGCTCAGCATTTCCATAACGCTTTCCCCTACCTCTATGAGACCGCCGTGAAGTCTCCTCAAAATGCCTTCCTCCGCCCATTCATCGCCGATCCACCCACTGCCACGATGCAGAGACTCAAGGGTCTTACGACGGGAACGCTGCCGACTTTTATTGATGTTGGAAGCAGCTTCGGTGGTTCCGCCATTGATGAGGATAACTTGTTGATGCAGTTGAAGGACGCTAACAAGAAGATTGCTCATCTTGGCGATGATACTTGGTGGTCTCTCTTCCCAGGTTACTTTGAGCCCAACATCAGCAAGGCTTACGACAGTTTCAATGTTTGGGATCTCCACACTGTTGACAATGGTGTAATTGACAACATTTTCCCATTGTTGAAACCGGAGCGAAAGGGTGATTGGGATCTTCTTATTGGACACTGTCTTGGTGTTGATCATGCTGGTCATCGATACGGCCCCGATCACCCTGCTATGGGCGCAAAGCTTCGCCAGATGAACGATTTTATTCGCAAGATGGCCGAGAACATCGACGACAAGACTCTTCTGGTTGTTATGGGAGATCATGGCATGGACAGCAAGGGAGATCATGGCGGCGAGAGCGACGACGAGGTTGAGGCTGCTCTATGGATGTACTCTAAGAAGCCCTTCTTCGGTCGCACTTCTCCCGAATTCGCTGCTCCCCCAGCCAATGCCAAGATCCGACCTGTAAACCAAATCGATCTTGTTCCCACCCTTGCCCTGCTCCTGGGCATTCCAATCCCGTTCAATAACTTGGGAGGACCCATTGAGGAGGCATTTGCTGGTGTTAAGGGCAACGACTGGCGCAACCTCGCTGCTGTCTCGCGCGTCGCCGCAGCTGGTATTGAGAAATACCAGGCAGCTTACCACAAGGCTCGAGGTCTTGTCCAGGGCGAGGGAGTTGGATCTCCTGCTGCTCTTTGGGAGACTGCTCTTGCCATCGCCAAGAATGATCGTGATGCTTATGCTGCCTTCTCCAAGTTCCAGGAGACGACGTTGTCCGTCTGCAAGGATCTTTGGGCTCGCTTCGACGTTCCCCGTATGATCATGGGTATCGTCGTCTTTGGCTTCGGTTTGATCCTACTCATGATGTACTCCTCTCGTGAAGAAGAGGACGAATACGTCATCATGAATGACGCCGAACTCGATTATGCTGAGAAGAAGTTGGAACTCCTGTCCTACAAGGAGAACGAGCCAGAGGTTGAGGATAACTTCCACAAGAGCATTCTCAAGGGTCTCTGGGACCCCAAGATCCTGTTCACTGTCACTGTTCTCGGTGCTGTTGGTTTGTATCGCCAGCACCCTATCGAGGGCCTTGTTGCGCTTGTCGCTGTCCTTTTCATGGCGGGTCTCAGCTCATCTCTCCACGAGATGGGTAAGACTATCCTCAACATCTTCCCATCATCTTTCTGGGGATGGATGGCGGTGGTCTTCACCGTAAGCCAGTCCATTGGCTTCGCTTCTAACTCGTACACTATCTGGGAAGACTCGATTCTGCTCTTCTTTATTACCACTTTTGGTATCGCCAGTGCCGTCTCCGCTTTCCGAATCGAAGCTCGACGTGAGAGATACCTTGGTATCTACCACTCCGTTGCCTTCATCGTCCTCGGTCGCATTGCTTCCTACTCGAAGCTTTGCCGTGAGGAGCAAATGCCCTACTGCACCTCCACCTACTACGCTTCTTCGACTTCATCAACCTCTGCGGCATGGCAGCTACTGATTCCTTTTGTTATCTGTCTTGTTCTTCCCGCCATCATCAAGTCTTTCCTCGTTACAAGCAGATCATACGAAGGTCTTGCTCCCACATGGATCGGTTGGGCTGTTCGCGGAGGCCTCTTCCTCTCTGCTTTGTACTGGGTTATTGACGCTGCTGACAACGGTGGCTGGCTCGAGGGACGGCTCGCCGAGGGTATCCCTAAGACCGTCGGTGTTTACTTGGCCCAAATCGTCCTTGCTCTGGCTCTTGTTGCTGGAAGCACCGTCTTTGTCTGGGCGCCTCCTTGCGTGTCTATCCTTCAATCTGCCGGATCTGCTGGACGACCTGTTGTTACTATTATTGGATACGGCAACGCTATCGGTGCCCGCTACCTACTGCTGCCTCTTAACATCCTTTTGGCCTGTTTCCTCCTTTCGAAGCCTATGGGAGGAGGTGCCCTTGCTCTTATGTTCTGGCAGATCCTTACCCTGGCTGAACTCTTGGATCTCAACGAGCTTAAGACAAGCCCTATTGGTCCTGTCATGCTTGCTATTCTAGGAAACTTTTACTACTTCAAGACTGGCCATCAAGCTGTTCTGTCCAGCATCCAATGGGACAGCGCTTTCATTCCTCTCTTCACCATCCGGTACCCTTGGACACCTATCGTTGTTATTCTCAACAGCTTCGCTGGTCAGATTATCGCCGCTGCGTCCGTGCCTCTTTTGGTCTTGTGGAAGGTCGGTCCCAAGCAGAAGGGCGTCTTGGAAACAACCACCCGCAGCATTGGCGTCTTTGTCGCTTACTATGCTGTTGAAGCCCTGGCCACTATGAGCTGGGCTGGTTGGCTTCGCCGCCACTTGATGCTTTACCGTGTCTTCAGTCCTCGCTTCATGCTATCTACCACTGTTCTTCTTGTACTTGACCTGGTTATCATTCTGGTGACAATGACGGGCATGCGAAGCAACACTATGTCGCTTGGTGAAGTGTTTGGATGGGCTGATTAGATTAGGTGTGGGGGAGTTGTCGTGGACAAGTATACATATTCGTCTTACCTCATCTTAGGCACGATTGTCTATATTCATGCGAATACGGCAGAGAGATTCTTTGGTATCGGAAATGCAACGTTGAGGCGTCTTGTCTGGGTCACTTTTGGCTCGACATACATCATAGCATATTGGTCTTAATTTAGCATACAATCGCATATAATACAATGAACTTAGATTTATCTTATTTGGTGACGATATCCGCTGTTCCTTTGACAGCCATTCCACCTTCTGGTCCCTCAATCCAAACATCCCATCTTCCCTCGACGCCTTCATCTTTCGAGACTTTTCGAATGTTAATACTCAAGCTCTCATTAACATAGAGCGGCGCATGGTTTCTGTAGCTAAACCTATGAACAGATGCACCTGAGCCGATTTGGTCATTGAGAACGCGGAGCATCAGAGCAAGGGTGAAAGGACCATGGACGAGAAGTGCTCGGTGGCCATCTACTTCTCGCGCAAATTGAGGGTCGAAGTGGATAGAGTGGGCATTAAAAGATAGCGCTGAGAAATGGAATAGGTGTATCGGTGATGGAGTGAGTGACATGGAGTAGGTTGGTGGATGAGGATCTGAGTAGAATATTAGTAACGGCGTTTTTGGACAATACAATAGCGTAACTTACACTTGAGAAGTCGTGCAGATGATGAAGCAGGTTCTTTATCTTCCCTCATAAATACTAAAGTTCTTCTCTCCTCGATGTCCCAATCTTCTCGCCCCTCAACCTGATGACCAATCCCGTACTTCCTCCATATATCGACAAATACCTTCTCCTCCCCATCTCTGCCTCTCAAACTAACATCTTCGATCTTCTCTCTACACACAACAGGTCTAGCATCAAGCTTCATCTCCTCGCCTCTAAATGTAACTTCGCCACCCGCCCAGACGCGCCGCACATACGGTGTTCCAGGCGAGTGATCAGGATCCGCGCCGTCAGGGATCAGCCGTGAAGGAGGCAGCTGGATAGGGAAGTAGACAAGATGGTGTCCTTGAGGCAGAGTTTTAGGAGGGGAGGATATTATTGGTGTTGTGGCAGAAGGGTAGAGAAGGTCGTTAATGGTAGTAGTAAGAAGATGGGATGGCATGGGCGTTAGGTAGTCTGGTATTATCTTGGGAGGATGAGCTTTGAGAGCTGAGATGATGGAGGGCGATTTTGTGCTGTATCCTCTCTGTAGACGTAGGCCGCACTGGCGGCTGAACAATGATATAGGATTCATTGTGAAGCTTGAGGAGTTGAAGTCGCGATGAAGAGGCGTTGTATACACTCTTGATCTGCCTGGCTGTGTTCAAAGAGACTTGCGCGGGCTCAAGTTAAGGCGAATTATTGAAGCGGAGAAATTCAGTCAGGCCGACCAATCATAACCGACACAGAAGCTCATGATACACAAAGTATCTACTAGGTAATGAATCTATTAGATCGAACTCTACATCTTGATTTAGTGTTCTGTCGTATAGAGATCGCTGTGATTCAGTTGGAATAATGGTAGGAAATGGGCTGGATTGATCGTGGTTTGTCAATGTTGGATTTCATTTACAAATCACGAGTCCTGGCTGTAGTTGTCATGATAAGCCGCCTAACCTGTCATGACCCACTGACGATCTCACATTTCACAGTATCAAGCATCATGACACGATCAAGTAACGAACAAACTTTTCAATTCATCCTCTTTCCTTTTTGAGCATGTTTCCAATATTCTATGCCCATTTACTTTACTTGCCCAGAAGGCTACCGTCACACATCTATCATGAAACATGAAACTTGCCCGTTGCGACTAGGCCAGCCTTTTCCAAGTGAATAAAATGGTCAAGGGGGCGCATTTCGGGTTAAATATGCCGGAGATGGATCAAGTCCTCATTTTAGACTTGATTGTCAATTGTGTGATAGATTGATCACTAGATTGGCCTCTTCTTGAGGCATCCTTTTGACACTGTACTTTTTCTGAATTGACTCAGATATTTTCCAATTCGTGCCAGACTCTCGGTCACATTTTTACAGCAACTCGGAGGGAGTCTTGACGTTGTTCCTCGAGGCCCAGGACTGAAGGTCAGCACGGCAGTTGTCGAGAGCGCCGTGAATGGCAAACTGGGTCTCGATACCATCAATACGGTGGGTAGAGTTGATGTTCTTGACAAGAGTGATCTGGAAGCAAGTAGCACTACCCTGGCGGGAGATGATGGTGGAGTAGGCAAGGAAGAACTCCCAGATACGGAACCATCGCTTGCCGTACTTGGCCTCGACCTTGTCCTTGTTGGACATCCAGTTGCGGTACCATCTCCAGAGGGTGGCAGAGTAGTGAACACCGATAGTGTCGATGTGCTTGATCTCGAATCCGGTACCTTCAAGCTTGTCGACAACCCAGCCAAGAGGAGTAGAAGCATCAGCACCAGGGAAGATGTACTTGTTCATGAAGAGACCCCAAGTAAGATCCTCGTACTGCCAAGCCTTGCGGATACCAGCGTATTGGAGGAAGAAGACACCATCATCGTCAAGCATGTCGTGAACCTGCTTAAGGAAGCTAGAGAAGTGACGAATACCAACGTGTTCAGACATTTCGAGACTGGTGATCTTCTTGTAACCACCCACGGGAACGGGGATATCACGGTAGTCCTTGCAAACAATCTTGCTCTGCTCCTCAGGGATACCAGCCTTGCGCATGCTGCTGTTGCCCCAAGCGGTCTGGTTGCGGCCGAGAGTAACACCAGTAACATTGGCACCATACTGCTCACTGGCGAAGCGAGCGAGAGTACCCCAACCACAGCCAATGTCGAGCATGGTGTCGCCCTTGGTGAGACCAATCTTCTCACAGACAACGGTGAGCTTGTTGTCCTGGAGCTCCTCGAGAGACTCCTCGCGGTTGATGTCGGAGATGATACCAGAAGTGTAAATCATACGGGGACCAAGGAACCAGCCGTAGAAATCATCACCGCGGTCGTAGTGGTCACGGACCTGTTCCTCGTCTGACAAACGTTAGTCAATTTCCAATTTGTGGTAAGAGTGAGCACATACCCTGAGAACGAGTGTGCATGATAACCTCGGGCATCATGCCAAACAGGAAGAACTTGATTAGGCCAATGGTGAAGCGGAAGCTCACCCAGTCATGACGCTGCTCCATAACCTCAAGGCAGTCACCCTTGAAGTCAACATCGCCGTCAAAGTACATTTCGTAGAAAGTCTCCATGGGGATCTTGTTGGTGCCACGGTACTTGAGACGGTCGGCGTCCTTCTTGAACTCGAGGTAGTGCTCGACACCACGGTTGGGAAGGCGAACCTTCTCATTCTTGCGAGGGCTAATGGAAGAGATGACCAACCACCAAGCAGCGAGCATAGGAAGATCGATGATGATAGCGAAGAAGAGGGTGGTCTTGAAGCCACCACCAAGCTTCCAGCTGAGCCACCAGGGAACGATGGTCAAGATGGAGATAAGGACATAGTTGTTGAAGGTGTCGGCACCAGAGCCATCGGCGGGAAGAGGAGCGTTCTTGATGGCAGGGTACTGTGAAGATGGCGGTTAGAATTGACTCTTCCAAAAAGAACAGCAATCATGCATGATATCGTGACTTACCCTGGTAGTAGGAACACCAACGTCCTCAAGCTTGTCAAAGTCAGGCTTAGGATAGGCGGGAGTCTTGACGAACTCGAAGTCGACGCCGGTGACGCCTGATTTTTCTGCCATGATGACGACAGATCCCAATGGCTACCAAAAGCTATGAGATGATGAAGGGAAGAGGGAAGGAAGTTGATGTTGGCGGGTTTATTTTTTAAGAAGGACGAGCATTTCGTGGGGCAACTGGAGGGCCCAGAAAGGGAGGGAGCTCTGGCCCAGCATCGAGGGGAGGGGCGGTGTAAAAAACGGGGTCCAAACCATCTCCAAAATGTCTGATTGGGTGGAAACCCTGAGCAAAACCCCCTAGATTCACCAAGATTAGCGTCATCCCGGTAGTTTTAAGGTGTTCTTTTCGACGTTGATAGGGGCTTAACAGCGGTAAAGTTCGACATGTCTCGGAGCAAGACGGGACACATTTACCATTGGATTTGTTGCGAGAGTACTCTACTACCTAGGTATCTAGTCTATCTGGTACATGTTCACCACGAATCCAAAACTCAATTAAGCCTCGTTTCTTTACAATGGACTGAATTGTACATAAACCAGCCACAATACGCAGGTACAGTTCCAATGCAGCCAGTCTGTCGCCCAACCACTGTCGATCCAGCCCCCACCAAGCTCGAATTGCAAATGTCCAATGCCAGCAAAATAATATGAGGGCCCCTAAAGATCAGCCTCGCTCTGGACTCTTTTTTTCTTCTTCTCTAATTCGTACTCGGTTTGACAGATACGAAAAACTGCATGGTTGGTTCTTGTTCTGACAGGGTCTGTCGGTCTTATGCACGACACTGTCCAGGTCTAATCGCAGGGCCCCTCTTTTTGCATCTGAGGATACGTGGCAGTTTTGGCCTTTTGACTTGGACATTCAACAAAGGCCACTTTTCAAGCTACCACTAGCGTGAAATGGTTTCGGCTGACCCCTGCTGGTTTTGTGGCTGATGGTGCTCTGGCCAATGTGTTTCGTTATCAGATTGAATCTGATTCGACCGACCAGAATATTTGTTTCAAGCCATCAGAAAGACCCTTTGTTACAGGTTTATTAATAGCCATGCAGCCAAAATGTGTTTCGGGCATTATCATATCCAATGCCATTCTAGAAGCATCCCATCATGGATCCATGCTTACTATGATTAGAGCCGAAGGTACAGCCTGATGTATGCCATTGAGAGGAGAACACGTAATAACTCTTGCAATGGTGTACTCTCATATCCAGGCTGAAGATTTCGCTCATAATCCAGTCAACATCTACTTGAAAAGACAATAGTGGCGTAGATTGAAGTATACTTACTCCCGGTCCTCACAACCCACACACCTCATTCAGTTCCAGAAACAATTTCTTCCACCTACTCTTGAATAAGATATTTGATTTGCTCTAAATATTATAGGGCCGTATTGACAGGATTCGGGAAGGCATGTCATCTTCTGAGGGACTAAAGCAATCATTTGTTAAGACAAGGAAAATATCATCATTACCTGCTTTGAATTTGAGCTCTAGATCCGCTCGCACAGATGGCATATAATTAACTCCAAGTTCGACTTCTAAGCTTTACAATATCAGCCCGCTAGTGCTAATATCGAATCAAAGTCTGGCCAGGTAGTTTCATTCCTCTTGTCTCCGGTTAAAGTTTCAAAGACAACCGCATACCAGCATTGCCAAGTCTCGATGTGGCTTACATAAAGTTTTAAGGGTCCATGCAAGGATGATCCGATAACCAGGGACGTGCAACTTAAGTATCTGGAGCAAAGTCACAAAGCCTGAAGTATGGTTCGTGATGGGTATCCCAACATAGTGGTATATCTCTACATGGTGCCGCTGGCTATTGAGTATGAGATTTGACATGTCTTTAAACAGGCTCGGCTTTTCCGTTGATGAAGAAGATAAACTTGACCACAGACCAAGGCACTACTTGTGCCTTTAGACTTTGTTTCGCTACGAATATCGAATGAGATAAAGACATAATAGCTAGACCTGTGTAGTAGCCTTCGCTTAGCATGCGTCCGATCATAGCATGTGTTATGGCGCATATTAATCGTAGCTCCTTCTCATGGCTTCATTGTCGTTTGATTCTTGCTCATGGTATAAAACACCTGCCGGGCACTTGCAAGGGTATCATCTTCTCCAAGGGATCTCAGCCATGAACCTTCAGGCTCAAAGCCTGGGACGTTTCTTGGTTTCGGTTAAGATGCGAGTGAAGGATCTGGCATTGTCTCATGCCGAAGCGACCTGTGATAGTTAATCGGTAGAAGGCAGCAACATGACGGGAAAGTGTTGCCCAGCAGTAGGGTCACAGTCGAAGAAGACGGAGACGAGAGGAGCGCCGTATATTTTGCCGGCTAAGCCATTGACTTGGACAAAAATCAAAGCAGAGAGACTGCAGCAAACATTCACGTCGATATGCACCGTCATCCACAGTTGGTTGGCCTATCTCGGGTATGTGCTTGTAAAATCAATCGGGATACGCCAGTTGGGAACCTCTGACGGTAGGTACTCTCGAATATTCTTGTCCACTCTAATTATGGTAGTATAAAATGGGCTCGGGCATCTCTCTTAGCTCAAGCAACTTGAGTAAAAGGTCCGGGTAAATTCGATCTTGTCAGATTGGCCATCGCGAACCGAATCCATTTTGGCACAATGCACCATATCTGCAGACTTTGACGGAGGGTGTGATAATGCGAGTCACGGATACCTCAACGCTTGTGCAGGTGCCAGTGATTGAATCTTGGTTTACCTACCTAGTTGAGAAGATGTTACCTCCATCCTGCACAGGCGGCAGGCAATCACTACCGTGTATACCTTCCTCTCTGAGCTTCAGATATAATGGGCCAGATAAGGCTGCACAACTTAATCGTCGATGGGCTTCCAACTTGGTGGTGGGGTATCACGAGTACCGTGACTGCCTTAGCACTAAGATATTTATTAGTGCCAGTTAGTAGTCCCAACGGTTGCTCGCGGGTATACATGCATGTTCCTGATTTTGATATCCGTAACGGGGCCCTAAAAATCGATATTCTAAAAGCAGTTAGTTGCTGTACTGTTGCTCATTAGCTCTCCTATAGGCAGTTGGCTTGAATGGTGCCGATGAGATTCTTGCGTCAATTATGATCCTGGTTGTTTGTTTTACTCCTCCTTTCCCTCCTTCCTAGCTTCTTTCCTTCCAACCGATGAGGTAACCCGTGGCTTACCATGACGAGTCCGGGTCAATGTGGAGGGGGCTGAGAACAACCGCAGCTGTCATATTATTATATCACATTATTAGTTACACCCAGCGGCTTTGACTCCGCAGACCCTAGGTCCTCAAACCTGAAAGGCAACTGACCTTGGTACAGTAACTCTTTTCTGCATTGTCTGACTGAGGTTGGCATTAGCTTCAACGGAAACCTTTTTAGTTGCCGTGCTTCAGTGGCCGTCAGGGCACAGACTCGGGGTACCCGGCCGCGGCAAGTATGTTTTTGGCAAGCACCTTCTATTAAGATGACCATCATTCTTTCCGAAAGAGTGTCAAAGATCAGGGTCTTGCTTTGACCATGGCGCTTGCCTTTAGTAGCCGCAGAAATTGCACGTGCACAAGCGCGTTTAGCTGGATTTCTGTTGGTTATGTCACTTCGGCGGCAACCTGATTAACTTCATATCACAAGCCATAATCCGGATTTCTCCATTGTTTATCCTCTTGTCGCCGCGATCTTCATCCTCATCCTATGAGAGCCTCCGCTCCTTTCTGTCATTTCCTCTATGGAGACTGTTTTCGCCTCTCTCTGGGCGTTTTCAAGGATATTCGACGCCATTTCGCTCGCCATCTCCACCGCCGCATTCTGAAACAATCTATCCAGGTCGTTATCTTTGAATATTACAAGCTTGTCATGATTTCTTGAAGACCCAAGAAACACCAGTTTAGCAGTCGATAGGGCCATCGGCGGCTACTCGGATGCCTGTGAATGCTATAAAGAACACGAGGGTCTAGAGCTCAGGTGTCTTGGACTAGAACCTTTGCGGAACTTGGCGTCGTTTTAACGACAAGGTTGTACATGAAGCCAACAAGTTTGCAGGGTCAGCAATCATCTCAAAAAGTGCTTCAATGCATGTCCGTCGCTTTGTGGTTATTTTGAATGATCCTGGCCCTTGGGAAAAGATCAGCGAAGTCAGTATTCAGCATCCGCAAATGGATTTCAGTAGGGAATACTGCGCCCGCAGCTCAAAGCAGCTGCTGTGAAGTACGTGGCTCAATGACAGGTAGCATGGAGTTTAGCATCTCGCTAAAGTGGTGGCGCTTCAACTTGCTCTCCGCATTCAAGACATTTCCATGCAGCCGTCGCAAACGTGTTTACAATTGCATCTCGACTCAGAGGCACCTAAAAAGAATACCTCTGTTAGACGTCTGTAAGCCAATTACAGAACCAGACTTCATTGTACAGACATTAATGCTTTCAGTTGTCTATTGTCTGTCGTTTGACAACCACCACAAAGCAACATGCCGGCTATTCTGAAGTGGGCAATAGTTATGAAAACGCCTTCTGGTCGTCCTGCCCTGTCATCTAGTCATCTGCCAGCTGCCCGGCATGAGTGGCTGTGGCGGAAACCCTTCACGGCGGCGCAGGCGATGATAGCCCGCTTTACTGTTTGTGGGGAATGTCTCAGTATCAAGTTCACGACAAAAGAACGCCTGGACCTTGAACGATGCGTCTCACCTTGACATTGGGCGAATCATGTCGTAACCATGGAACCAGGCCAATGATGACCAACACTAAAATAAGTATGCAAGGCCATGACGAGCTTAGCTTGCGTCAAAGCCCGGGACATTTGGCTGCTGGCAGTTGCCGCAAGATTCCCAGCCCTTTGTTATCAATTGAAACAGAAGCGATGATCTCGCAAATGGACTCAAAATATTCTTGTTCCTCAAGAGGAAATAGAATGAGAGACATGTCCGGCACCTGACTGTTTTGGGCATATCGACTGGATACTATGTAGTCCTCGAGTGGTGGAACCCGGGCCATGCATTGGTGCACTGTCTTGGGGAGCAGCTATTCGCTATGGTAATAATTGTCTGACTCCCTCTCACTGACTCCTTAGAGAGCTATCCAAATCTCATATATGTCATATGCTACTGACACTCAGTGATGCATCGCTCAGGACGGACCAGCCGTTGCCGCCGGCAAAGGCTATGTTAGCCGACACATATTCTCCACTGTAAGACTACCTACAGCATTTGGTAGCTGGTTCTGTCGTCAAGACTTGAAGCAGGTCGCTGAGATTTACCTCAGCGAATATCTCAATTCCTTCGGTAAAGCACCTCATTCACATGCCTCTATTGTCACTGCCAACAGAAGCTCAGTTACATACATGTAACACAAACATACCTTACAAGGATGTGCGAGTAGACAACAGATCGATCTTGGTGGATCGATGTAACTTGCCCAATACTGAAATTCGGCGATAAGGCCAGTCATTGTGTCGATCTTTCAGACTTAACCGAAGCACTTCTGGCTTGGCAAGTGAACGGGCTAAGAATGCCCGTCGACAGACAGACAGACCTCACAACCTTTAGCCAACTCTTGTATCATCTTCCCCTCATGGGATAGCACGGTCGACAGCCTACAGCCCCCACACACAAGCACAAGCACAAGCACAAGCACGGAGCACGGAGCACGGAGCACCCAATAGCGTATGTTACTGGTCAGAATCAGATGTCAGTTTTTGGAGGTCCTTGTTGGTTGCTCTGCCGTACTGTAACGCCTGCAACTTGCATCAACACAATCCTGACAATGTATACACATGGGATGTGGAATTCTTGGTCAATCAAGTTTGCGGCCCGGAAAAAAAAAGGTTGCGGGGAAATGGCCGCGAGTCCTGGCCTGGCATGTCTTACTACATTCAAGATGCCGAACGTTGTGCTGGTCCATGGTCCTGCATTGCAACCCAAACAAACGTGGGCAGGAAACGACCCGTGCGGGCTGATACAGTACAGTACAGCATATCAGCAAAACACAGTGAGTTGAAGCGAGTTACAGACAGGACGGCGTTGCTTGCCATCATACACCCAGCCTCTACGGTACTTGACCTTTTCCCACATCCTCGACGACTGGGCCTTTTGTGGTCATCCCATAGAGGACGGATAGATACGTACTAAGTTGCGAGTACTGCGAGGAGTAGAGGTAATGTTCCAGCTTGCGCCACTCCGGCGAAGTTCAATAGCAAAGAGTAAGATCCGAGAGGACGGAGTACGA
Organism: Fusarium camptoceras; assembly: GCA_004367475.1. Classification (NCBI taxonomy): domain Eukaryota; kingdom Fungi; phylum Ascomycota; class Sordariomycetes; order Hypocreales; family Nectriaceae; genus Fusarium; species Fusarium camptoceras. The sequence continues at coordinate 20,490 of QGED01000135.1, read as the reverse complement.
TAAAATACATATCACCAAGCCAAGCACGGAGTACGAATTTGAGAAGAAGCCGGCAGTACCGTAACATTGCAGAGAAGCGGATATCCCATCCTTCACTCTAGCACACCAGCCAAGCCACCCCTGCCAGGCTTATGCAGGATCCAGCTTCTATGGCTACCATCACTGCTGATCCTGCAGCTCCAACCCATCACCAGATAGTTTCGACGCATGCTAGGTTTCTAGAAATAAAGGGGACCAAGACACGGAGCAAGACCGTTACCCACCTCTGGGATTGGTAGCGCAAGACGGAGCATTTTACAGCCAACAACATAGTGTGCCTGAAGACAGGCCGATGACTTCGTACCAGTGCCTCGGAGCACACATCGATGGCGCCCTCTTACCCGCCTCTCTGTTGCATTGCATAAAATTCGATACGCAAACAGGCCCTGCCACGAGAGAAGAGAGATGAGGAAACTCATCCCGATGACGAAGAACACAACAGTTCTGATCAAATGCCCTCAAGTTCGAGCCCCTAGGACCCTCCCGGGGCCGATACCCCCGTCAATTGTGCCAACCGATGTTGATAAAAGGCCGGATGTCCCGTCCATGATTTGTGAGACTACTAATCGCTCGTCTACCGTCAGCCCTACATAACTACAAACAACCCCCCTCCTCTTCCTCCTTGTCGCCAATACGCCGGACTGAGCATCATCCGTCATTTCCCTCAAAGGTGATCATCTGTCAATTGCTTTTGGTTGTTACGTGGATCCAAGCACTCTAGCAGCTTTGGATCTCCTCATATGATTGATCCTCTTTTTTCACTTATATAACCCCTCGTCGCCGTCTCATATACGTATCGATACTAAGGCGATATCCATTCCATTAACCCACGGCTTCGAACTCAATACGATTTCCCATTGAAAGGTTCCTCCTGATCACGCAAAGAAATCCTTCAAAATGTGTAACCGGACGCAATCGACTGTCAACACCAAGACTGGTTCAGCAGGACTTGTCAATCACGCCACTGGGGTTTGCGCACACAATCTTACACACAACTGCCTCGAGAAGGCCGCTTCAAACGATACCCTTTGCATAATGTGCAGGGCCCACTGTCCTTACTCTTGAGTAAGGGCATTGATAGTCCAACATGGACTTGTCATGACGAGGGCTCGGGAATAAGAGGCCATCATGACACGGTCCTAGTTCTCCGGTTGCCTTGCAGGTCACAATTAGTAACAGAGCAAGGCAACGATGCCAAGGCATCGGAAGGGGGGGCTAGACAAGGGCTGGCGCCAGCGTGACGGGTTGAATTACGACGAGTGATAGCCGAGAAGGGATGGAACTCGACTCTGGACCCAGACACGCATGCAAGACATGGTCTTAGTCAAGAACCCGAACATGACCTGGGCTTCCACGTGCAGGAGGGTAACGTTGAAAGGGTTAGAGGGCTGCTTTTTTCCGACGTCGGTAAGCGACAGTACAGGGAGGAGGGGAATGGAGATTGGGGAAGAGTATGGGTTTAGTCGAGACGAGGCAGGAACAAGCATCCAAGAGAGGGAGGGCTCTTGAATCGTGATATCGACTGAATTGGCTCACGATTTACATCTTGACACAGCCCACCAACACAATACGGGCATCTAGAGCAGTAATCTACTGTAATTATAGCAACATCCTTTATGAGATTGTGTCTCATGCATCTAGCCGCCTTGTGTGAAGGCTAATCTCGTTCTAAACCCACCTAGCTGTGCAAGCGCTGTCAGTAGTAGGCTGGCTGTCAAGTCAATCGCGATTTGGAACCCTAAACTGGTGTGTGTCCGTGTCAAACGACTCTTTTTGTTGGAAGCTGTCACGAGGCTAGGCCGAACTAAAGATCAAACTAATATATGCTGCGACTGTATAAAGTGGCAAGGCTTGACAAGGTACGGGCAGCCGAACGGGTTTCCCTATCAGCGCTTCGGAATTCAGATACACTACGGTAGTCTACTGTACTGTAACCAGACCCGCTGAATGACGAAAAGGATTTTGACTGGACGAAGTACGATTGATTAGTTAATTGTGATGTGTCTATGTCAACGTTAGTTTGTTGATCTAGGATGTGATTCATGACACACAGCCGCCGAGAAGTGACCATCGAGTACATGCTTTGTTGTAGCAGCAATGGGGGAAAAGAGGGAATTCGGTATAAGGTGGAGGGTATTGACGGGATTGCTTCGTCCAACCAGAGGAGAAAGGGTAGCAATCTCTGCATATACTGTACCGTAGTCTACTGTCTGTATGTACGTACATGTACATGTACATGTTGCAGCCAGCATTGGGTGCATGCACGAGTAGGTACTGTACGAAAGGAATAGAATAACAACAAATACTCGCATATTACAGAAGTGCATGAATACGCATGTATACGATACTACACCACAACTGGGTATTGTAAAATATTCTACCCTATCTCCGTTGCATTCCCCGGTTCCAGCAGCCGTTGAGCCTGAACAGGACTGAACCTGGTCGATGGAGGCTTTTCAGAAGGATCACTGCCAAACCTCACTTAGTTAAGTTAATAAACTATAGTGCTTTAGCCAAGGACTTAAGACATGATCATTTTAATGGCGGCCGACACGATCCCTAAAATAGAACAGCTTGCGAAAGAGTGAGAGAGAGCCAGGCAGCTGAGAATTGCAATATGATCTGATAGAGGCCACAAACTCTCCTCGCTGTATCTATATAGAATTAGGAATAGTCTCATCTCAATTGACTAACTGAAATTGTGTAGTAGTATACAACTTGGCTTCCCAGAGGCTTTGTCCGGGACTATTCTTCCGACGGACCGTACAGTACAGTGAATAGTCAAACTTTAGTGCGTGGGCCGAGCCGTTGGGAAGAAGAAAGGTTCCATTCACTCTCACTCTCTCTTTACTGTAACTGCAACTGCAACTGTAACTGTAACTAATGCTGTTTGTACGGGTACAGCACCCAATATCTTACTGTACTCTACAGAGTCAACATCATCATGATTCTTGCATCTTCCGCTCTTTCCCTTCCTCTCGCAGAGCAAACCCGAAAATCTGCATGTCACCAGATGCGGCTCCCGTCAGATCTACCGTATCATCCAAGGCCAAAGTCAGACAGCGACATTGCATATGCACGCCGCCAGAAGCGTCTAGGAAACTTCCTATTGCAGTAACTGCAGTCCACCAACGTCTCCCGCTTTTAATCAGCTGTGCAAGGGCATGGGAGAATAGACAAGACACGGCAGACTTTTTTTCTTTCTTACTCTTGACCTAATCGTGGTCTGTAGAGGGGGGTAGAATCCCAGTGGCATGGGTACGAGTTGCATTTTTTGTGAGTTGATGTGTACAAGAGGGTGTGATGCCAGTCAGTATTCTTCTTCTTCTACTTCTTCTACTACCACTGCTACTGCTGTACTGACTCTGCTCTGCTCTTCCATGTCCCTACCCTACTCTACTCACTGACTGCATTGTTAATTAATCTCCAGGGAAAATATTTCCGAGAAAAAGTAAAAAAAAAAAAAAAAAACAGGGTAATCAAATAAAGGAAGACGTCACCAAAGAAGAAAACTTTGACGACCCTCGGTCTTATATTTTCTTTTTTCCCACGCGAGTAACGGTCCTGCATCTTGTGGAGATACTTAATTGCCATCTTAATAGCCACCCCTAACCCAATCGAGTGAGTACACCTGTAAACCCAGCAGTCTCAGATGATCTATCTATCCCATTGGTTTTCAGAAGAGGAAATGACAATGAAACTGTACTGCACTGTACTGTTCTCTACTCTGGCATGTCATCTTCAATGTGGTTACACGTATCTAGTGCAGAGCACACGTCACAAGAGTCATGTGTCTCCCAGCGCAGTAGAGCACAGCAGAATATAACGCCACGCAGCAACGCACGCATTTACTGTGCAGTGTAGCAATCATGTTATCTGTACCTCATCTCACTTTCCTGACTGTCTTATTGCCAAGGTTGGTGAATCGATCCATCAAGGTACAACAGTACTGTACTGTATGACTTCAGCACGAGGCAACACCGCGGCATGACCGTCTCAGCTAATGCTGGATCTGTACATTGTCGACCTGACTTAAGCCAAGGGAATAGTGTTCCCGGCGTTGCCGCTTGTTCACTATGCGCAGCTAAGAAAAGCAATCAGCTCGCCAAGGCCGGCAGTGCGTCAGTAACGAATCACACGATCACATATACATATGCATCATTAAAAAGCAGGCGTAAACACCTTGTCATGGGTTGTCGTAAGATGAATCCAATTCCAACTCTATCAAACATCTGCAGAATTGAACTGACGAGAACCGAATATTGTAAACCCCCGCAACTTTCCGACGGCTATTGCCTCCCAGTTCAAAACCAAAGAGCATATGCGTGTCTACGTACACCGACACATGATGCATTCAGAAACTCCGCGCTGCTATCCCATGCTATCCAATGACCTGCGAGGAAGTATATGGCTACACAGTAGCCTGTCTCGAAGAGAAGATTTCCTCGCCACAAGAATAACGCCTTCGTAAAAGTCCACAAGCGTCCATCCCCAAAAGAATAAAAAAGGTATCATAATGAGAAGTGAATATTTGACGTCTGCCAAGAGACAGATCAGATAAGCCTACCAAGTGGTAGGCCACATCTAGAAAAGAGCAACAATGGCGGCGACCATGGCGGCGCCAAGGAAGCCTGATGAGGCAATGAGACCGTTGGCACCAGCGGTAGGGACGTTTGAAGGAGCCTCAGGGTTTGAAGGGGGAGCCTCGTAACCAGGCTTCTCGGGGGTACCGTGGCTGCTGGGGACAGGAAGCTTGGTGGAGTGCGAGATAGGAGCAGTAGGACCAGCCTTGACGGTGGTGTTACCAGCAGGATAGAAGGTGGTCTTGGGGACGGGTGCCTTCTTGGTAGTGCTGATAATGGGGGTGTTGACAATGGTAGGGGCCTGGTAGTGGCTGGTGGTGTTGACAATAGGCTCGTAGATGCTGGTAGTAGGAGGAATGTAGACAGAGGTGGTAGGCTCAGCAGGAACCTCGGGCTCAGCAGTAGAGGTAGTCACAATAACCTCGGTAGAGGTATGGGTGCGCAGTGGGCAATCGGTCACGGTAGGGTTGCACTGGGTAAGAGTGACAACCCGGGTAGTGGTCGAGGTGAGAGTTGTGGTCTCGAGAGGAGCAGGAGGAGGAGCGTAGTCCTGAGCAGCGGCGACCGAGGCGCCAGCGGCGGCAATGAAGATGCTGGTGTAGTGCATTGTGATTGTTGTTTGTCTGGAACGAATTGTGATAAGTCTGAAGGACTGTAGGGATTCTTGTTGCGTAGAGCGAAGGAGTGAAGGGGTGCAGAGCACAAAGATTGTTATCAAGAATCAGTTAATGAGAGTAATAGCACAAGGCTGAGAATATCGTCAAAGGTAAAGGTGAACCGAAAAGAAAACAAACAAGTCGTCTGATGCGGATATCGAGCGAGACTTGTAGTTTTCGCACGAGTGCGGGACCTAATTTCTGCCCATTAAGTCCAACTTCCGACCCCTGCCTGTCTAGTTATTAGACCATGGGTGCGTTGTCACCTCATTATCCCCAATTGATTGGCATTGTTACCCGTCCCTGAGCTTATGACTTAGCCCCGGCATCTGAATGGATTTTCGTACGTACCACCACACAACGGTACCTTGCATCCATAAAGTCAGCCTATGATTGGACCCCAACCAGAATGCAACCCGGCTGAGGATCAGACAGAGCCTTAGCAGCTGCAGTTTTGACTGGCTTGTTCCTGAGCTAGATGCTTATCCCAGTCTAGCTTTGTTCTGGCTCCAATCCATTCCCTGCAGAGAAGTATCGCTCGTTGGCAAACTGCCTTCGACTGCATAATATTGACCAATCAAGTGTTGCCAGAATTACAGGGACGAGTTTTGCTGGAGCCAGGATGGAGCCTTGCCAACACAAAGGCCATCTATTTTAGCATCGTCTCCCCTTTTTCTTTTGCGTGGTTTTGTGGTTGGATGGACATTGAATTGGTAGTGAAAGAAGTCGGTGTGGATTGGTCGACGAATCGTCTTGGTGATCTGTGTGTGTGCCAGCAAACCTGCTTGTTCAGATGACTCGATAGACATAAAAATTTTAAAAACTTTGTCCATTATGTGACATTAACATATATCTTCCCGATGCAGCCAGCGGCGCTAATTGCAGAATTAGGACGCATCGCTTAATGTAATACAATCTCCTGGGGCCCTTGGCTACTATCTAGTTAGTACGTCTCAATCAGTGTCCCACGATGCAGCGTCTGGTCCAGGCTATGAAACGACTTGCTATAGCGCTATTGATGAAAGCTCTCCTGCCACAAATAAATGAATTGGGGATGAAAGAAATCAAGTGCCAAGCTCAAGGGGACAAAGTCGTGCGACATTGGCTTCGGGGTAAGTTATTAAGAAAGAGGAGCAAATACCTCATCCAAAGTGCATCCGGCAGCCTTCAAGATCGTGGACCAGCATCCAGAACGGATAATCGGAACTTGTTAGCTACTCCGAAAGCCAAGACAGAAGCCTAGCCAAACAGCAGACGACTAGTCAGGGGCGGATCCTTCGTTATTGTGAGCGACACAATTAATGGATCGCAACAGCATCTCGTGCCAATTGAAAAGCATCACGATTGTGGACCGATACACTGCATTAAACAAGAGCAATAAAACGTGCGAAAGAGCAGCGACTGGCTGATAAGGCTAGAACTTGGGTTCAAAACTGCCATTCAATATCATGCCAAGATGGACTTTTATCCGGCGGTGTCAATAAATAGATTCTGGTCAGGGTTTACTCCCAACACGAGATTGTTGTCGTGTAAGTGCAGAATCCGGCTTGGCTTGGCTTGCTTCGATTTGCATGTATCCGTAGATATAACCGGGTAGTTGCTGATACTAATCGAGACCGACCGCTTGGCCAGCTATCTTTAGATCCTTGGTCGGTGCCTTGGTTGTAATAGGAATCGGTTGGCCTAGTGTCTTTAGCGGTCGAGAAAGGCGTTTCAAGGTAGATCACGGGAGACAGACTGTGCTGCGTTGTCTAGGCGTTCGTTACTGGTAAACGATACCGAATTGAGTTGGCGTGCGTGTATGTCTGTGAGCACCCGTCAATAGAGGCGGATAAAGGCGAACTAGCTTTACTCGAGGCATCGTGAGACAGAGGCAACAATAAGAAGAAGAGAGGATCGAAGTCGGAAGATGGAAGATAAAAGAAAGAAATGGATTTGAAAGGCCCCGAGAGGATAAGAAACAAAAGGGAAGGGAGACCTTACGACACAGTGGAGAAGCTCTTTCCTCATCAGCCTCATTCTTATGTCACTATACGAGAACAGCCACAAAAACAAATACAGACATGATATGAGTTGAAGATTCTCAACATGACAAAACACTATCTAGAATTTAATTATAGTGCGTTGGCTTCGAGCTTTGCTTTTTTTCTGTATTTTCTTTTTAACCTTTTTTCTTTCTTTTTCATTAAATCATCATGACACTGATATCATGAGTTGATGTCTACATCGCTTAGAGTTTCGGGTGTTTATAGGGGACTCGTGAGGCTTTCTCAGCAAGTAACGTATATCAGAAACCTTGGGAAATGACACAAATACATAGACTTGGCTCCTGAATAACCTCACATTGCCCCTGAATTAGTCGTCATGGATATTCAGGTACCGACATTAGGGGACTTTTCATGCAGCAAACTGCCAGTTCGATGCCCCGCCCCCGCATCATGCCTCCAAGTTGCAGCGCTAGATTATTCCAGTAAGGAGGCCCGGTGCTTCTCCTATTTCTGGAGCAACAGGTATTTTCGCTGGCAATTAGTGAGACACTGTACATTACCTGCTTACGTAGCTACATTTATGCAAGCCATCTATCGTTACCATGACAGTTTGGCGACAGAATCCAACCCAACTGCCTTCCTATATCCACTCATGCAAATACCCCTGAAGTGCAACTCAGTCTCCTGTCAAATCATACCAAACAAAATCACCATTTAATTGTTAATACAACATGGCAAACTACTTAAACGACCCCGCGCTCTACATCTACACCTCCCTCACTGCCGGCTCATCTCACATCGTTACGGCAACATCACGTCTCGAGACCATCCTACGCGCCAACCGCATCCCCTTCAAAGCTATCGATATCGCCGTCGACACAAAGGCGCGTTTGCTATGGGGCCGAAGAGCCGGTAAAGATTCGAATGGTCGCGCGAGGAAGCTCCCTGCCCTGATTCAGGAGGGCTGGGTTGTAGGTGTATGACAAACTCTCCCCTTGATGTCGCCACGGATCGCATAACTAATACTTGTCGCGTTGTATGCAGGATATTGTAGAAATCGAAGAATGGAACGAACGCAGCGAACTTAAGGAGCAGGTCAAAATTCACTTCGACGAATACACCATCCCTTCGATACACGATAAGCTTCCCGATGACTCCTTAATGCGACCCGTCTACCCCATGCCCAACAAGGGCCCTGTTTCCCCTGCGGCAATTGCTATGAAATCTGCCGCTAGTGCCGCTGCTGCCGCCGCCGCCTCTCCGAAGCCCGCGACCAAGACGGCAACCCCTGGCGCAGCAAAGACTTCTACGGCATCGAAGGCGGAAGAGAAGGCCTTACCTGTCCGATCTGTCGCCGATGAAGCTGCGCAAAAGGCTAAGGAGCTTCGCCTGAAGGCTCTGCGAGAGAGGGTTCGCAAGGATAACGAGAAGAAAAAAGATGCAGCAAGCACAGAGGACTCAAAGGCAACCGAAGAGTCCACAAAGCCTGAGGAGACCCCTGTTCAGATCTCGATAGATAGCAAGATGAACGGGATCCAATCACCGACATCTGGATCGTGGGTTGAGACTGATGCGGCACGAGATGCTATTCAAAGCCCGACCAGTGGCACATGGAAGGACGGCAGCTCAGATTCCGCTTCCGCCGTGAAACGACCCAGTGTTGAGGTGAGCTCGGAGGAATCCAAGGCTATTGAGGCTAAGCTGGCAATAAAAGAGGAGCCCGAGCTAGAAAAGAAGGTGGAGGTGTCGGATGAAGGAGATGATTCAGAAGATGACACCGAGTCTGATTCCGATGAGGATGAAGACGAGGATAGTGATGAGGACAGTGACGATGAAGAGGATAGTGAAGAGGAGGAAGGGAAAGTAAAGGAAGAGCCCGAGGCAGCCAGCGCGACATCTACCGACAAGGCTACAGATGAGGTTAAGGGAGATGCCGCCGAGGAGGCTAAAGAAGAAGAAAAGGCAGAGGTGAAGAAAGAGACTAAGAAGGAGTCGAAGAAGGACCCCAAGAAAGATACTAAGAAGGATGCTAAGAAAGACGCCAAGAAAACTTCCAGGCACAGCAGCAAAGACACCAAGAAGGAGTCCAAGAAGAGCTCTAAAGACACCAAGAAGGATGCCAAGAAAGATTCCAAGGATGCCAAGAAAGAAGTAAAGAAGGACTCAAAGAAGGATTCTAAGAAAGACTCCAAAAGGGAACACAAGAAGGAATCCAAGAAATAGGATTGATGCAGAGTTAAATACCACTAGATCTTTCGGTGTTCTAGATGGGGAATAATAGTGTACAGAGTCTACTTGAAACTCAACCAAGATACCATCCTGGCGTCAATACCAACATAAAGACAAAATGCCAATCTCCGCTCTACAGTTCAATATACAAGACTATATAGTGCCGTAATATTCCGTCTCCAATTAATATAATCCATCATCATCGCTGGCTGTTCCATCCTGAAAGCCCATGGGGGCCTTTCCTTTACCCTTGGGCTGACCATTCATATCATCTACCTCATCCTCCTCGTCAATTTCGTCGTCGCTGGTCAACGCAATTCCTTTCCCTTTGCCTCTACTGGATCCTGACGCGACTGCTTTCCCCTTGTCCTTAGACGACGTCGATGCTCCTGACACAGCCCTTTGGACCGGCGGGGGCTTCTCATCCTTCTCTGTCTCTCTGACTCCCTCAAAAGTAGCCCTGACATGTTCGTAATGGGCCAATTCGCCAGCGCTGACACTAGGAACAAGCTCATCATTAGCAGCAAGGAAGTCTTGCTCCTGGACCATGACAGCGATGTCCTCAGGTGTGGCGTAATGGTCGAAATAATAGGCTGTTGAAATGGGGTGATGGGTTTCTGGATCCGCGTTGATGGCACGGATCTTATTGTCCACTGCTGTAGCTTGTCGCGTGACAGCCTTGAGCATCGCATCACTGCAGAGCGCATAGAAATCGGCACCAGTATAAGTGAAAGGGAGTTTCTCTGCCACGGATGCGAGAGAAACAGATGGGTGGAGGGTGAATCTATGAGTAGGTTAGTTATTGTGCTTTTGCTATAGATGCATTCGCAAACTCACTTTCTGGTAAGAGCTTCTAGGATAGTTTGCTGCTTATCATTGGTATCAGAGACACCCAAATACAGCATCTTGTCGAAGCGACCAGGGCGCAATAGGGCAGGATCCAACAGATCCGGTCGGTTGGTTGCGCCAATAACAAAGACACCACCGCCACCGTCGTCTCCTCCAGACATGCCATCCAGTTCTGCTAGAAGCTGGGAGACGATACGGTCCATAACACCACCGCTGTCACCTTGATTACCACGCTTCGGCGCAACTGAATCCAACTCATCAAAGAAGACGACGCAAGGTCGGGCATCTCGAGCACGCTGGAACACACGTCGGACGTTGGCTTCCGACTCTCCGATGTACATGTTAAGCAGCTCAGGCCCCTTAACACTGAAGAAGTTGAGACTATATTCAGTAGCAATCGCCTTGGCCAGCAACGTCTTTCCAGTTCCGGGGGGGCCGTAAAAGAGAATACCTGATCGCTTCTTCATGCCCTTTGCGAACAATTCGGGTCGTTCAAGTGGTAGTTGAATAGTCTCTGTGACGGCCTCCTTGACGTTGTTGAGACCACCAACGTCGTCCCAAGTGACATTTGGAATCTTTGGTGCGCCGATGGAGTCAGAGAAGTTCTTGCGCGCAGCTTCCACAGCAATCTCAAAGTCGCTCTTGGTCAAGCAGCGGGCGAGAGGACCACCAGCAACCTGCACATCTCGCACTGTTATTACAGTACTCTCATGCGTATTCCTTGCTGATAGTTGTTCCAGTCGTGATTGTTGAGCGATAGAAGCACGCTCGACCACGTCCACTAGGTCACCAGCTACAAGTGCAGCGGTCTTTAGGGCGATTGAGTTGAGATCAATGGACGGTTCAAGACTGACACCTCTGTCACTGATGATAGACCTGAGAATGGATTCACGCTCCGCTTCATCAGGGGCGGTCATCTCCAACTCGTGTGTAAACAATGCCCGAACGCCATCGGGTACCTTGTCGACCTCATTCGTTGTAGCAATTAAAACTCGGGTATCTTCAAGGATCTCTTTGATTGTAGATTCAATACGATCAGCGGTGAGAGCTTCAACGTGTTGGACAAGAAGGGCGCAGCAGTCGGAACCACAGCTCATAGCGCGCTCTGCTCTTGTTCTGAGGAATCCCTCAGTCTTAACGTCACTTCCGCTGCCGCTTCCTTCGCTCAGGATATCGTAGGCATCGATAGTATACGTATGCAGACCCATATCAGAGCAAGCGCTTGAAGCCAAAGTTGATTTTCCAATGTTTCGATGTGTGGAGGTTAACAGAATCGCAACCGGGGGCATCTTCAGATGAATTGCTCTTGCGCTCGTGGCAGCTGCAATCAACTCCCTTATCTGGCGTCTGAGAGGTGACACATAGGGCAATTCGGGCTCTTGAATCGGTGCTGGTGTTGTCTCCGACACCTTCTTAGGCGTCTTCTTGAGGCCGAGATAATACTGCCATGTGCTTTGCTTAATACCAGGAATCCGGCTTGTTTCGAAGCCCGAGCCGTGCATAGCAACAGACGAACTATCGATGCACGCAACCGATCCCCAGAAAGCCTCGGCACTTCCATCCTCATCTTCGTCGGATTTCTGAATTTGAATATGCCCGACCTTGAACCAAGCAACGTTGTCGAATTTCGAAGGCTGTTTTCCGGTTTCCTGGCCGCCGGCCGTAAGCGCCATTACGTCGTCCACCTCAGAACCTCCAGCGCCAGGCATCTCTTGCAGCGTACGGCCAAGCTCGGCGTCAACTGGGACAGCAATAAGATCTCCACTCCGAACGAGGCGGATCTTATGGGCAAAGTATCGCTTCAGACCACCTAACACAGCGGTTTGGAAGGCTCTTTCTGCAGAAATAGGGGTTCTAATGTGGTGAATGGTGATGTCCCGAGCATAAGGAGGCCTAGCAGCGCTGGTAAACCTAGGGATCGTTCCCTTTCCTTGATATGAGGATTTCTTCAGAGGCGCAAGACGGAGATAAGGCGTGTCGTCGAGGTTAGCTAGGAGGATGGGTGATGCATAGGCGGTAGGGCTGGCAGGCCGTTGGATTTGCGACTCAAAGAAAGATAGCCTTCGCTCGCCGTGTTTGGCACTCGGTATCCTCGTCATGGGCCGCTGCGAATAACCCTCGGGAAGTCCATAAACTCGGACAGGTCGCCACTTGGCGGGTTCCGGTTCGGCTTGCCCAAAGCTTCCCAGGCCAAAAGCACCGAAGCCGTTCGTGGGAGGTTCTTCAGCAGCCTCTATCCTGACCCAATCACCAGAGAAGCACCCGATACGGCTCAGGGATGTCACATCAACGTAAATGCGCGCTTCCTCGTCGTCCTCCAGTGATGGTTTGGGATGTAAAACGTCTGTTGGAATTTGCTCCATAAGGCCTTGAGCTTTGAAAAGGCGGCCACGGGGTCTATCTGGCCGAGCGGTAGTCGCAGTGAAATTAGAGAAGACAGAGCCAGGTGTTGTGATTCCGTTCGTCTTCCTGCCGCGAAGGGTACCAACGGTCATCGGCGTTCCAGGCTGCAATGTCGATACACCACTGGCATTGGTTGTGGGGAGACTAGGCGCTTGCAAGGAGATCATGTCGTCCATAGAATCGTCCGATAGCTCGTCCTCATTTTCAAAGTCTGACAGATCCAGTTCTGTTTCGGTGGCTGACTCCATATCTTCCGTTGTCGTTCCTGACTTGTCGCGATCCTCAGCTGCAGAATAGAACTGATCTGTACTAGTATCATCCTCATCCTCAGCTACGCCATTGAGCTGCTGGCTGGTAGTCATTGAAGCGACACGGCGAATCTGCTTGGTATGGACGCGGCCGCGCATAAGAATAATTTTGGTCGACTCCGTTAACACACCTTGAGCAACAGGCTCGCACAGCATGATCTTTCCAGGATTGGGAGGAACATGAGTAAACGGGTGTGGTGGCAGAGGAAGCGGGAATAGATCACCAGCATGGACAACCTTGAGACTGCCCAAAGCAGCCCTAAGAGAAGTCACAAGCCGCTCGTCCGGTGTCGCATCGGCACTCTTCTCCTTGGAGCTTGCGGGATGGTCTCGGTAGAATGTGCCTTCACCATTCTCTAGTCGCTTGGTCAATTCGCTCTCCAAGCTCACGAAAACAGTTTCAAGAGGTACAGGCGCAACATCGAGGACCAGGATCTCAATTCCGCCACGGCTATGACTCGATAGCTTGGATGGCGCAACTTGCTGCAAAGTGACAGCAAAGCTCTGTAAAGCAGCAGAAGACGGCGAGAAACGGACGGTGGACGGAGCAATGGCGGAAGACTCTATAATCGGTACGATAGACCACGGGCTATCGACAGGGCTCGCGTTCGGTTGCCATGGAGCGATCGCAATGTGGTGGACGTCTTCGGTGGCACCTTGGTAAAGTTGAGCTGAGGCTTTGTTCTAGCATATACTCGCATTGAATGGTGCGCTCGACTTACCGTTAGCTAGGTGAGGGAAGAGGTCGCGAAAGATATCTTCGGACACAATGCCGACATCGCTCTTGATATGATCGTCGAGCACAAGTTTGGCATTGATGGCCGGCTTATCTTGACGGCGTCTGCGATTCTGTCGCTTGATCGTGGTAGAAACCTGCTGCGAAGACGATGCCATTTCGCTTACAGTTGAAGCTTGGGGGGATGGTGATAGATGGCGGTCGAGGAGAACACAGGTATGGATGGAAGCTCGAGTCGCAAGCGCGGGGATCACTGCATCGCTCTGGGCAGCTTTCCAATGGCAAAATGGCGAGTACTAAGCAGGCAAACAAAAGGCAAAGAGTCGCGTGTAGGCAATTGTATAGAAAACGAAAACAAAATCGCGAGGAGATGAAAGTATCTGAAGATTAGGAATACATAAGAAATTGAGTGGCTTCCCTTTCCCTTGTCCTTCGGCAGCGGCTCAGGGCGACCGAAGAGCCAGTGGCCTGCCTCGGCTTCTGAGTTGGGGTAAGGTAAGTGGTAAGTGCGACACGGGGTCGCTACCGCCCCGAGGTACGTACCCAGACCGAGTTGACCGTGAACTGCTCCGCGTTCGGGGAAGCGAAGCTCAGTCCGGCTGGGGTATTAGATATAAACTTTTTTTATTGGAGTATCTACTCTCTAAATTCTCCATTGAATGATGTTTATCTCCTGCTTTTTTCATTGAGGTTCTATCTAATACACCAATGCAGTTGTAGGCATGTTTGATAGACCATCTGGTGATGTTTACTCACTTAGGTAGTACCAACTGTAACCAGTTGACCCGAGCGTATAGGTACAGCCCGTACTGTAAAAAACGAGAGACGGGTATCAGTCGGGCAGCGGTTCCAAGCTCCAGACTCCAGACTGGGGTAACAAAGCCAAGTCTCGGGTTGGTCGATGAGTGGCGAGACCCTGGCACAGAAGATAACCTAGACTGACATTTGGAGAAACGAAACACAAGATCAACGTTTGTATGTTACATACAGCTGAATACCACGAAACATGTTGTCTTGAAGCAGGGCAGTGTAATACAAATCAAGGGTTGTCTGCATTCGTCAATAACTTAACAGATGCCCACAGAGATAGTGTGGTATATGCAACATGTTTCTGGCTGATACCTCTCATTCATCCATCCAGCAACTTTCTAAGCATCATACTGTGGATGCAACGCAACCAAGATAATTGAACCAATTTCTGTTTGCAAAGAGACTGTCCAAGCTCCAATTGTCATAGACATCCATCCATCCATCAGGTCTCTTAGCCGTTGGCAGTGCAGATTTAAGACTATTACAGCAAGATCATCATCAAAGACAGCTGAAATTAAGCCTTTGACCCCCTTTTGACAAATTAACAAGCAACCTTCACATGCTTTTAAGCAAGGATCATCACTCATTAAAATTAAAGTCGCAGTTCCCGCCACAAATCCGGCTGTCTGGCTAAAAACTCTACAGCGAGACTTTCCCATGACGCAACGCCTTCTCTTTGTGACCATTCAGAGCTGAATGCCCTGTCATCTCCATTCGTTGAGTCCTTGAAATAATAATGCCGACCAGCCTTCTTTTGTAGCTTTTATTTTATTTTGGAAACGGTTTTGCTTTCCATTATAAACAAAATAGACGACCAAGATTCGGTCTAGATTTTTGAATACTTTATTCTCGAAACGACTTTTTTTGCCCCATCACGCCAGATTCTTATACACCGCATCGCAAACGAGGACAACATCGCCAATCGGTTTGTCCACTGAATGAGTTGTTGAGTGTATTTTAGCTGATCCGTCCTTGTTATGATCCCACTCCCCTCTCCTGATCCTTGATACTCTTTTGCATTGGCGATCTACGGTCTGGATTTATATTCTTATCTGCCCCTGCCAGACATGCGCATATTCCCTGCACGGTAGTTCTTCCTTTGCGACACTCATATAGGGACGGAGCAGTCGCTCTTATTTACTTCACGACACACTCGCGAAATATACTCATCTGGCATTCATTCTGCCCTGTCATTGGGCAAGAGAGCCAATCATTGACATCGGTATCATGGCGCAACAGTCCCATGGCTCGTCCACCGCGACACAGGAGCATCATCCCCGAGTCCTCGGCAGGAAATTGGCCGAAACAGCCGTTCAGTTCTCACAACAGGCCGAAAAACTCTCTCATCAAAATCCGGCAGACAATTCTGGCGTCGCCATAGAAGCGCAATTTGTCACGCCTCACGATCCTGTTATTGTTACTTCAGATGGCAATCGACTTCCTGGTGTGCCCTTGCAAGAAGCGCATAAGCTAAATGTGCTCCGTGAAGAACTTGAAGGCGAACCTGAAAGTGTCGAAATCAAGGAGGGCGACAAGACCAAGGAGAGGATATCCAACGTCGAAAACGCGGCGCCTGAGCAGAAGAAAGTTGTCCAGGTGCCGTCTGAACACAACGGCGCATCCCTCCAAAAGTCAAGCAGTGTCAATAGCACACTGCGAAGACAAACCCCTCCATCGCACACAAATCCTCTCTTCCCTCCATTGCCATTATATGGGCCTCCCAATGTACTGCGCAACTTACAATGCATGTTCTTTCGAATCAGCGCATTCTTCCTTAGTCTAGCGTTTCTCGGTGTTATCGTCCTGGGCTCATTATTCACGACAATACCAATCGTGATCAAGAATATTTGGTATCGAGTCACTTTTCGCAACCCTGATGCTGAAAGGCCGTTCTACGAGGAGGAGAAACGCAGAGCTCAAGCGAGACGGGAGCAGGAACGGGCATGGAAGCACAAGTCGCCCAATGGATTGGATCGGGCTGAAACAGCCCAAGAGTTCCCGCCGACTGAAGGTGGTCCTGATCCGATCATTTGCGATGTCGCCTATTACGCACGTAGGGTTGGTCTCGACGTTGAGGCCTTCGAGGTTCAAACCGAAGATGGATTCATAATCGACTTGTGGCACGTTTACGACCCGAAAGAGTATACTGAGTTGGAAGAGAGTTTGCGATCCGACCAAGGCCCCGAAGTGTTCCAGCGCCAAAGAAGAAAGTTCAAAGACCCATCGCAGACGCCCAAATTTCCTGTGTTACTAATGCACGGTTTACTTCAAAGTTCAGGTGCCTACTGCTGTAACGATGACGAGTCTCTCGCTTTTTGGCTATGCAAGTCTGGCTACGACGTGTGGCTCGGAAACAACCGTTGTGGCTTCAATCCCAAGCATGCGCTGCTTGAATACAATGACCCGAGGATGTGGTGTTGGAACATCAGACAAATGGGTGTTTTCGATCTGCCGGCCTTGACATCGCGGGTCATCACAGAGACAGGCTTCGAGAAGATCGGTCTCATCTGCCACTCCCAAGGAACCACCCAGACCTTTGTCGCATTAGCCAAAGAGCAACGACCCGAACTTGGCGAGAAGCTGACGGTTTTCTGCGCTCTGGCTCCAGCTGCATATGCCGGCCCACTCATTGGCAAGATGTATTTCAAGTTCATGCGTATTATCTCACCAGGCCTATTCCGTCTCATGTTTGGCATCCATGCATTCATCCCCTTCATGATGCAGATGCACAAAATATTGGATCCGCGCCTGTACGGCTGGCTTGGCTACAAGGTATTCTCTTTTCTGTTTGATTGGACTGATGCGCGTTGGGACCGTGGCCTTCGCAATCGCATGTTCCAGTTCGCACCAGTTTACGTCAGCGCAGAGTCGATGCGATGGTGGCTTGGTCGAGAGTGCTTTGCCAAGCACAAGTGCATTTTGTCTACCAAAGAGATTGTCAGAGCTGAGGAGCATATGGATGCCAAGGACGATGGACGACCCGTGACACCAAGGACATCGTCAGCACTCGAGGCTCACCGAAAGCACCCCAAAGGTTCTACTGCGTGGTATAATGAACAAGCACCGCCCATGGCGTTCTGGGTAGCCGGAAATGATGATCTTGTTGATGGCAAGAAACTACTCCGGCGATTTGAGAAAGGCCGTGAACCCCATGTTGACCTGGTTCACAGCAAGATTATTCCTGAGTATGAGCATCTGGACGTCATCTGGGCCATGGATGCGGTTGATCAGGTCTTCAAGGAAGTCAGAGAAGTGCTGTGGAAGACGTGTAATGCACGCGACATCTGTCGAGTCCCCGAAGGATGTGAGGCAGTGCCAGAACGAAAGCGCAACATGGCGATCAAAGAGAAAGTGCCAGACGAGTCTCAATCGAGCAGCAGCGGCGAATCATAAGACCCAATGGAAAGAGAGCATACACACGATTTAAATGAGACAAGACACGCCACATAGAAGAGACGGAAAAGAATCCACAGGGCATAGGAAAGGAGTTGATCTTTGGGTTTATTTGGATTAGATTAATTTTTGTAGATACCTCTTGCTGGCTTTAGACATCAACACTATCGAAATACCTCGGGCTGGATTTCAAGTTTGGGTTGGTGTTGTTTCAAAGGCGTTGAGGTAAATGCGAAGATTGTATTTGTTAAAGTAGAAGGGAATTTCATAGAAACGATAGTAATGCATGGGCCTCATGTCATGACACAATAAATGTACACTTTTCAATGACCGAGCGTATTATGGAAGTTGCGCTTTCAGATACTCGTACTGAGAACAATAATGCTGACCGAAGCCATAATTGTAGCTACTCGAGAAGCGATTCAGGGAAACGATTTAATCATCTAGTATCAAGTAATCGAGATTATCGACAACCCCGTGGGAATTATAGGAAGGCGATTGTTTGACAAAAATCAACTAATGACGAGGATGTAGAGTACCAGGTAGGCTAAATTATATCGTATGATACCTATTTGTTTTACAGAAATTTCGATAGTATAACACGGCTGTTGCTTCGCTCTTTCGTATCGTGTCACCCATTTAATACAAGACCAGCTCCCATAGCTAGTGCTCGTTCCTTTCGCTGATCACCCCATGCGCTCAGTCTCTTCCAGAAGCTTGTCAACGCTGAATCGCTCGTCACCAGCTGCGAACCAGTTCAGCAGCTTCTTTCGTTCCTCAGCCCTGTCGTTGCGCTCACTACTCGATTCGGCGCTCTCGCCTTCCCAGGCACCGTAGAATCGCTGAAGAGACATAAGAAGCCACTTGGCATTCTCTGGTGTGACACCTCGGTCAGGCAGGACCTGGCCTTGCATCAGAACAAGACCTCGATCATCAGCAAGATCCATGTGATGAGTGACGGTGGTATGAGGCTGCGCAAATTCGCCTCGGTTCTTGTACTCCGCGAGTTGAGTAAAGAGAACAGTGGTCGTCTTGGACTCAGCGTCAAATGTCCACTGCAGAAAGTGAATTTCGGCACCTTGCGCAGGGTGTGGCACGGGGAGAACGAATTGGGGAGCCTTTCGTGCAGCATCCTCCATGGTCTTGTATGTAGATGTAGGGATCACAGCGCAGAGATTCTGCTCAGATGAAGCATGTAGTAGACGCCAGACATTTGTAAGCTCCTGGTCAGGAAGCTGTCGCACCTTGGGGAGGTCGATGATGTCACCCAGTGTCTTGATAGCTGGCTTATCCGCGCCAGTTGGGGGACCCTTAGGAGGTGATGTGGGAGCATCGCGAGGATCTCTAGTAGGTTCGTCTTGTCCAGGAGGGTTGTCTGCGTTGGGTTGGATGATTGGAGTTTCGGGTGCTTGGGGCACGGTTCCCACAGGAATCTCGATAGTATTCTTACGACGTTCGGCATCGATCTTGTCGGCATAGGCAGCCTTGAGCTGGTCAATGCTCTCGAGACCTTCATTTTGGGCCTTCTTGGCGAGCTTCTCTTTGTACTTCTCGACGATAGCTTGCGAAGGTTGAGTTGTTGCGAGGAAACGGATATCGTGGACTTGAGCCCATCGTCGCTGGTTGACAGCTCGAGTAGTGCGTAGGGGAGTGGCGGTAAGCCTGCGGAGGGCTGGGATTCGTAGCGAAGCCATAATGGGAGGTCGATTGAGTCGATTGAGGCGATAGAATGACCGTTGAATGTATCGACCCAGCTTTGTTGATGGTATATTTTGGAGACGATGACGGAGAAAGAATCGATGCCTTTTAGCAAAGACAAGGGTCAGCCACTAAAATTCCGGGGGCTTGGGCCTGTCGTCACTGAGCATAGTGGGGCCGCTTTCAACGGAATGACGGGGGCACCTCCGACCTTGAACTTGGCCGGCTTCGGAGTTGTTCAATATCAGATAAATGATGACAAAGAGGATTGCAGCAATTGGACCAATCTGATGAGACCAATTAACGTCTGAAAACTTAAGGAAATCCGCATATCAAATATGGATCTCAGTTTTATAACGTCACATATCCTTCCTTTTATTTAAGCAACGAACCTCAGAGCATCAACTGTGTGTGTACCTAACGTTGATTTGAACTACCCCGCCATAGACACCGCTTTTGGTGGGCATTCACTTTCTGCCACTTGCGTATCGCATTGCATCGCAAACTCGAGGGGCAAAGTCACTGCCATTCTTGTCCAATTCATTCTATTTCTCAACTTTAAACAGTCCCACTCACGGTTCAGAGACTAGAGAATACCCAACAGTGTCCACCATGGCCGACTTTAGGCAATGGGCTCTAGAATTTGTTCTCGCCGATAATGAGGGGCAACAGACTGCGATAGCTCAGAAAGCTGCGAATGGTAATTTATAAACCACAGGTTTATGTTGGAGAATACACTCAACTAACTTGTTCAGAAATTCAGACTGCTCCTGCAAACACCAACCCGTTGGCACGATG
>QGED01000134.1:0-23073 GCA_004367475.1 Fusarium camptoceras | reverse complement strand
CCGTCCACCCCTACACGGCCACCCAGAGGACAGTCGATGGTCCCTCCGCCAAGGACTGGCGAGGTGGCCGTGGCGCTGCCCAGAACATCATCCCCTCCAGCACTGGTGCCGCCAAGGCTGTCGGCAAGGTCATCCCTGAGCTCAACGGCAAGCTCACTGGCATGTCCATGCGTGTCCCTACTGCCAACGTTTCCGTTGTCGATCTGACTGTCCGCCTCGAGAAGGGTGCTTCTTACGACCAGATCAAGCAGGTCATCAAGGAGGCTTCTGAGGGTGACCTCAAGGGTGTCCTGGCCTACACTGAGGACGACGTCGTCTCCTCCGATCTTAACGGCAACACCAACTCCTCCATCTTCGATGCCAAGGCCGGTATCTCCCTCAACGACAACTTCGTCAAGCTGGTCTCTTGGTACGACAACGAGTGGGGTTACTCCCGCCGTGTCCTCGACCTCCTGGCCCACGTTGCCAAGGTCGATGCCTCTAAGTAAGCGTAGAGCGCTCAAGGGGCTGGAAGCAAAACCAAACCTAATCAGACGCGGTATGATGACGAATTCAAAGTGTCGCGTGTTTTAATGAAGCAAAGAAATGAAAGCAAGTAAAAATACCAAAACTGGGGAGATTGTCGGAGGGGATGACAACGAGGTTGTTATCATCGGCTCGAGTTCCCTACTAGACAATTGATCTTAGTATAGCCGTGGACAGAAAAACAAAAATAGATCCATCCCTCTTGAAAAAGACAATTCATAGTTCAGTTGTGAAGTGTGACATGCCTGCATACCTAAACAGAGAGGAAGGTTTCAATCTGACTCGTGCTCTTTCCATCCTACTATTAATAAACTCCATCCATCCGTTGAATTGGTATCCAGCGATAACTGTGTTAAAGACTCACCCCAGGGCTCACGACATCTCGCCTAACTGTGTCGTCTCATTATTACTTACTACCAATGTAGTCGGCTGATTAGCAGTCTTCACACGGGCCATGCAGAAATTAACCGGGATCTTGATAATTCATGATATTGGCTCGAATGCATTGAAGTCAACTACTACTCCTTGACCCTCACTAGGCCAGTGTGACCACAAGCTTTAAACCCTGTTTTCGTTCCATGCAATTGTATGAATGCATATATCAGTGGTATTCTCCTGTAACCATGCTCTCCTCACTCCAGTTTCGCCAAGAAAAAAAAAGCTCCTTTACTCCCTCCTCTCATTAACCTTTTCCCTTCCTGTTAAAGAAACCCTTGTCCGGCAAGATAGAACAACAATAAAAACACATAAGGCAATCGCGACCTGTGTATGAGGTGCAATAGATGAAACAGATCGCTTTCCGTTTTGATCAGGGGGATATCATAGTGCAAACGACGGTAGAATACTTTTGTCCTGACTGGGCGCTTCAGTGGCGCGGTGGACTAGAATAAGCTGATGGACAATATTCGCAAAGTTTGGTTTAAAAAACATATCGACGTGGAAAGCCGACTCCGGAACGCCTGGTTGGATGCCGGAGTCGAATGTTCGGTTATGGAATAGATCCGAGCGGTTCTTTGTTCAATTGTGCTCAATAGGCTTTCACAAGTGCACAGTGGACACATCTCATGGCCGAGCAACTCGTATGCTGGCCTCTTTGGGGTCGAACTCAGCCGACCAATCGACATTCTCGTCATGACACCATTGTCGAATAACACGCATCGATGCCTGGCAAACATCCTCGACGGTTGACCAGGGCGCAATGTCGGCCCGGAGACGTGGGTTGCTAATTCCTTCGTAGACGTCACGAACTGTGGCCCAATTGCGGTAACAAATTGCTTGGTGTGCGAAGAGATCTTCTTTAGAGATGTGCTCGTAATTGGAAAAGGACTTGAGAAACTCCTCCACAGTAATGGCCTGTAGAATCAATACAAGAGCGTACATAGGCTGATATCGGCGCATGTCGCGAGTGTCGCGTCGAGTTTCCTTTTGCAAATAGTCCACCATCTTGATCAAGCTGGCCCAAGGACCTGGATCGGATGACTTGTGTTGCATGTTGCGGCTCACATTCAGAAGGTGGAAGCTGGCCATAAAGGCGACAGTGCTCTCAACCGCAAGCGCATAATACTTCTTGCGACTTATATCGCTTCCGCGGGTATCACCATCACTTGCAAGCTTGTTGTATCTTTGGTTCGCAACGTCGCCCTCATGCTTGAGTCGCCGACCTAGGCTGGAGAAGCGACTGTGTTTTTCAATGACGGCCTTGATATCGGCCTTGTCGCTTCGGCCGACCTCTGCGCCGTTGGTGACAGGACGATCTGAGGATCCGGGAGGCACAGGGGTCACTGTAGAGGCCTCGCCGGGAGTATGGGCGTGTGAGTTACTGGAACTAACGCGGGACATGGCAGCACCTTTCTTTGATGGCGTTGAGGGAGGGGGCGGTAGGGTCGAAGAAACAGAGGGCAACCGAGGGCGCTTGACAGCTATTGTGTCTCCGGTATTCTCTGTAGATGCAGGACGCTTCTTTGCCTGGCTGACTGGCGGGGCCTCCGTGCTTTCTGAACGCTCTCTGCGCTTTGGGGGCAAAGCTAAGATGCGCTTCAACGTTTGTCGCATTCTCTTAGATATTCGCAACGTCACAACCAGTCGCCTCTTTTCTCTGGGGCCCTCTTCTTCGATCTCATCTTCGTCTTCGTGTTCAATTGGCGCCTTTCTTGCCGTGGTTGATTTGTGCCGTTCTTCGCTCCGTCTCTCGCTTGACTCGTCTCTATCATCATGTGGCTTGGATTCGGCTGTCTTGGGGGGAATCTTCCTTCGCGACAGCTCTGCCTCCAGAGCGCTCGGTAATGTCGGCGACAAGAGTGTGGGCAATCGTACAGGTGACTTGTCTCTAGCCAACTCATTCTTTGTTTTGGGCGGTGGTGCTTCGGACTTTTTAGTTTTTGTTGATCTCGTCAAGTCTGCAGCGTCCTCGCGAATCTTTCTCCTATCAGCCTTCTCTGTCGAGTTCTGACTGTCCAAGTTCAAGTGAAGGGGCGATAGTAGTGGAGGCACGGATGACCGCGAAGCATTGTCGAGCTTGGCTGGTGTACCCTTGGTGCTCCCTGATGCGTTTGGCCGACCACCGTTGACTGAATCACCACGTGCGCGTCCAGCTGGGGAGGGGTTACGAACAGCAGAGCTATTAGTGCCTTTGAGAATACTACGTCCATTAGAAAGCGACGACGAGGCAGTCGGTTTGTCCCTGGAAGGAATGTCAGAAGGCGCTAAAGATTCTCTGTCTTTTCGGCGCACAGGGTCGTCTCGGCTTGGGCGCGAACGGTCGTCGACTGAGCGGACGATATCCGGCCTGGGTCGTTTCTGAGACCGATGATCGTCGTCGGCATTGGATGCACGTTTCCTACTATCGGGCGATACGGGTCGAGGTGGGAGAGAGGCGGGTGGTTTTGGGGGAAGTCTGTAGCAGGGTCAGTATGATAACACCTATGCAATTACTGTTTGAGTTGGACGGTGCAGCCTACCTCATATCAACAACGGGGTGTTCCCGGGCCTTTTGTAGTTTAGTATCAAGGTGGTGATCTCTTTGGCGCTGTGAATCATGTTTCCTGCTTTCTGATACCGACTTTGGCTCTGTGGATGCGCGCTCAGGTTCGCGCTTCCTGGCGCTGGGCGGTTCTGGCGTGGATGTGTCTGAGGCAAGGCCAGAAGTCTTTTTATTCTTGTAGTCGCTCAGCGACAACTTCTTCTTCTCGCCGCCCTTAGCGAGGATACCTACGTCGCGAGGGACGGGTTTGGGGGGCTCGACACGCATGTCGTAGTATGATCTGGTAAGGAGTACACCGCGATCAGCTTCCGACACAAGTGTCGAGTATTGAAGGCGGGTATTGTCCCATTCCTCAAAATGCTTATGTCGGGACTCGTTCGCAGGGATGTTATATCGCCAGTCTGCGGAGTAGGATAGGTGATGAGGTTTCTCTGGTAGGATGCGCTGGGTTAGCTGCTGTACCGTCTTCGCCGCGGCTTCCATTGTTCATGGATGTTGGCATGCCGGAAGGACGAAGACGGGGGTATGGTGCGATGCCGTGCAGGTTGCGGTGCGGTGCAGTACGGTACGGTATGAGGTTTGGCGATCGAGTGTGACGCGCGCGAGGGGTACGCAGGGAGGCCGAGAACGCGACAAAAGAGGCGTTTAAGCGAAAGTTTGATGAGGTCAGACACTGATGGAGATGCGAATGAGTGGAGGGGAACGGGTTTCGAGATCGATGTTATTCACTGCTGACTCGCAGGGTCGTCGCGACGGCGATGGTGGCTGATAGTGGTAGTGGTTGATGCCGAGTGACAAGGCATGGAGGTGACCCAGTGGCATACGATAGCAGATAAGTTAAGTTAGATGATTAGCGCGCTTTGGGCACAATACAACAGCAAACGAGCGCGGGAGATCGGGGCCCCAGTGATCCGCCTAGTTGCTTGATTCAATAATTGATTGGAAAAAGACAAAGGAGAATTGTTGGTTGATTGGTTGGTTTATTTTCGTTTCGTTGTTGCAGAAAAGAAAAAGAAGGAGAGGAAGATGTGCCTGTTCTCTTGATTCTGCGGTTCCTTCTTTCCCTCCTTCTTTGTTGTCAAAGAAAGCCCTAGGTAAGGTAGTACCTAGAAGGTGGCAGGTACACCTGTACCTTAGTAGGTACCTACTATGGACCTCAGGCGAACAGGTTTATCAATGACAGTGATTATCAGTGACAACGACAGTGACGATGGTTAGGAAATTTTTTAGCTAAGAAGAAACAAGCTTGAATTGTTAGACCAATGCTGTGTAAAGTAATTTAATGTGAGGTAGATACTATAGCAGCTGGAGACTGTGGACTTAGATTTGGGGAACGAGGATGGGAATGTCATCGGGCATGTCCGTCCCGTCGTCTCGTTTGCCTGTGGCTGCTGTTGTTTTAAGTTTTTTTTGGGGCTTTGTGGCTACCTCGATTAGAATAGGCCCCTGCAGTGGCCCGTTCGTTTTCATCATCACTAACCAACCAACTACCACAATAGCTACTCCCATCCGCACCACAATCTTCTGTTGACCTACATATGAACCTACCCTATACACTATAGCTATCGACCCCTATTGGATGCTTGTTATTCACCAGAAACAAAACTATTTCCTTATTACGGACAACCGAGAAGAGGGTTTTTCCTGTGACGGTTGAGTTGAAATCATGCGTTTGTGCTGCTGTACCCTTTGTTCTGCATCAGGGTAAGGTTTCACGTAAGACTCTCATAGAACTTGGTAAATATACCATCTCGTCACATCGGTGCACTCCCGTTTTCCCATGAAATTAGATTGTATTCTAACGCCGTATCCACAAGGGTATAATGCTGCTGCTTCAAGTTGTTACAATCGTCCCTTGTCCTATGCCTAGCTCAACCATACCAAAGCAAAACCTAACCCAGAGCCCATATCAACGCTCGTATGAAGGCTCTATGAATCCCAACATATCCATACAGCATCTAACGAGCACAGCTCGTCACCAATGGACTGCCATTAGCTGCCCTGCGTCTCTTGTTACCGCTTTCCGAGTCATTGGCTCGGTCTTCAAGGTGACTAACCCGGGTAATGAGACCATTCAACTGCACGTTGAAATGTGCAGGCATATAGTTCATGATCTGTTTGGCCACATTGTCATACCACTGCTTAGAGCTGAGGTTCTTTAACCCATCATGAAGCCATGTTATCTGGTACTGAAGATCATCAGTACAAGTCTTTGCTTCGTTGCGGACTTTGTCGACGTTTTCGCCCAGGACTGAGATCGCCTCATCGAACTTGGTGGTTTGTTCAGTGTTGCGTGTTGCCAGGTTGTCGCACAGCTCTTTAACCATCTTCGTTTGGCGATTGCTTTTGCCAAACTCATCTTCAAATTTTGAGTCGAGGTCCGCGACCTGATTCTTAACGAACACCAACAACTTTTCGAACAAGTCTTTCATCTTCTCGTCCATCTCACCCTTTATACGGATTTCCATCTGCGAGAAACTAGGTTTTAGAGTCTGCATCATTGTCTCTCTGTTCATTAAAGAATCCGGGGCCGGCGCGGGTGGAGGCGGAGTCTGCCGTGCTTTCAAATTCGATATAGATTCTTTTAATCTTGGCATATCAGTAATGAGGATCTTCAACTCTCTACCGGACGGATAGTCTGCCAGAAGACGATTGAGATCCGTGGCGGGCGGGTACTCTTGAACCTTTCCAGCAAGTTTCTTGAAGTCTTGTAGAGGCTGCTCTACAATTTTTCTTTCCAGAGAAGCAAGAGTCTCTTCCAACTCATGGCTCTTCTTCTGCTGCTTCTTGATGGACAACTGCAGGGAAGACAATTTCGGCGTCTCTCCTGCAGAGGCAGAGATAGAGGCAAGCTTTTCCCCCAAATCGTCGGTCTTTTCCTGCTGATGTTTTATGAACACTTGCAAGGAAGCCAACTCCGAAGCCTGGATGTCCAGGGCCTGCAGTTTGTCTTTCATTGATGAATTCAGAGAAGCCATGTTTGAACTCAGTGTCTCCTGTTCTTTCGTGCAATTTTCTGTGCTAGAACGCAATCTAGCAACGGCAGTATCCAGTACACGGTGCTCGTCAGCCTGTTCGGAACACATGCGATTGACCGTGGAATCTAAAACATTGTGTTTCTCGGCCAGGTCCCGAGCAGCCTTTTGCAAAGACGAGACAGTTTCCTTCAGATCCCTCAACTTCTTGCCTTGATCTTCAATGATAGAAGATTGCTTCGCGACATGTGCCCGCACATCCTGGACATCGTTTGACGAATGTGCCATAGCCTTTTCAAGGTCCACAATTGTCTGCTGTTTCAGACAATCCATATTGCGTCCATAATTTTCAATGGTTGATTCATGCCTCTCAAGGCTTTCTTGCAGGCGACGAACTTCAGCTTGAAGATTGGGGACCATCGGGGCCACTGTTTGAGGGCGTGCTGACTGCTGTTTTTCAAGACTTTGCAGCTGCTTGAACGTCTCGGTATTGCTTGTCATGCACTGGTTGAGTTTCTCTTCCAAGCTTGACACCTTAGCAGTAACTGTTTTGTTGACCTCTGAAGATATCTGCAATTCTGTTGGCTTAATAGTTTGGTACATCCGCTCAAGCTGGCCGAGTCTCTCTTCCAAGGACTGACTCTTCCGCTGTCCTTCCTCTATCTGGCCTTGTAAGGCCCGTGACTTTTGCCTTTCCTTGTCAAGACTATCCTGTAGCGCCTGTATCTCAGCATTGTTGGGCTCTCTCTGTTCTCGAACAGATTGCCTGAGCGCCTTGATCTCGCTCTGAACATGAATCTTCGTCCACTTAGTTATCAATTCGTGTAGCTTCTCCAATCGTGGCTCGATATTTGTTTGCGACACGGTGTTTTGTGATGGCGCGGACGGCGGATCTGTGGAAGGTTGCTGTTTGAAGACTGAATCAATCTGCGCCTGCACTTTGACGTAGATCCGGGCGAGTTTTGTATCGAGGTGAATCCTCCTCTTTTCGTGTATAGCCAGCTGGTTTCGCTTGAGTTTCTCTACGGAAGAGAACTCAACTGGTTTCGTGCCTGACGCCTGTAGCTCGTGCTTGAATTTATCACAACGTTCCTCTGCACTGATTAATTGCGTGCGAACATGTGCCATTTCGCCGATGAGTTCCATGAAGTCCTGATTTTCGCACCTTGACTTCTGATTTTCCAATCTCGACACACGCCTCCCGCCTGACGTTGACAGCGGCGTTTTTGATTCTGCTTGCCGCTAATCAGCCATGCTCCCATCTTGTTAATGCTTATCTTACCATGGCTTTCAGCGGCAGGGGTGGACTTCCAGTGAGGTTTGCTGCTCGAGTCTCGGCGCGCGAGTGCTTCTCTATCGTCATTTCGGTCTTTGGAGATAGACTCGCGGGGTGGACGTGTATCGCGATTGTCAGGTTGATTGTGGTACTCCCTACCAGCCATCGCGGCTCTGGTAGCAACCTGAAGTCGCAAGCATTCGGCGATGGGATATTGCAATGATCTAGGACAGGACGAATGCCGTGTGCCGTTTGCCTAGAATGGGCACTGGCTCAATGGGAAACGTGGAAGGTTGTATGATCAAAGACGGAAGGAGGCAGCGCTGGAGCAAGCAGTTGGCGTAGGTGCCCAATAACAAAATAGAGCACCGAAGAAGACAGAGTAAAGGCAATTCGAGTAGAAGTGCAGCGGACTAAGTGGAGGGCCCTTTGAAGCGGCTTGTTCGTAAACATGGGCGAGCAGGGCAGGGATATCGGGTCGGTTTGACGATACTGGGATGCGCTGGACGAGGGGCAACGATTTGAAATTTAGCAGAAAAGAGTTTCCGTATCGTAGGCTTCGACGGACGATGAAAGAGGGAAAGCAAAGTGCAATGAGTCAAGCGTGTAGTCTGCTGGGAAACTACAGTGCTGTATAGAAAGGTAAAAAAGCAACAAAGAAGTGAGTGACACGGAAAGTGGAAAGCTGATGCAACCACGAATCAAGTCTGGGTTGGTCAGGTAGGTAGTTAGTTACAGGAGAGGAGTGAGGAGTCGGGAGGAGAAAAAATGGAAGGAAAGAAGCAATCACTGCACTGCGTTGCACTGATTGTTTGGTCATCGGAATTACGTGCGTATAGTACTTTAGTACTATGGAGTCGAGAGAGCCCATGAGCTCGCTTGCCTAAAACACCTAACTATCAGATGAAATCTTGACAGTGAATCACAAGCTCATCGATGCTGAAGAGAAAGAAAGAGGCTCGCATGATTCGGGATATGCCAAACTTCACAGTACCTAGTAGGTACCTAGGTATGTACTTGGGCTTCTCCAGGACAACAATTGGGACCTAGAGGTGAGATCCATGTTGTATAGCGAAACATGTCAATATACCAACTTTTCATTATTGCAGCTTTAGGTTCGCGTCAAAAGCGCGACGAGCCACTGTAGATACGGTAGCTTGGGTAATACTAGGTAGGTAGGTTAAGGCAGCCCGTGCTAGGTTGTGCATATAAAGGACGGGGTCCTGGTCCTAACTGCATCTGCAGACCTGATACCTAGCGATCCATTGCAAGTGGGGGTAGGTAGGTAGACTTGCCTTCAACTTAAGTATCTTGTATGAGGGAAGTAGAACCTCCTAAAAGACTATGAGGAAGAAGTTATGCAGAGAAAGTGACTCTTTCTATACCAGGTATTTAGATAGGTAGGTACCTAGGTACCTAGTACCTATTTAAAAGAAGCCATGGAGGGATCTCTGTTGTCACACTACAATGTTTCTGGTCTACTCTGTAACCTAGATAGGTACCTGTTGGGTCAATATCGGGCAAGGGTCGATTCCCTTGGATCTTCTAACTAAGGAAGTACCTAGCCACAGTATCGAAGCTGTCTGGGTCGTTTCCCTTCGCCATAAGTGGCGGTGCACAGAAAAAATGTGGCGCTATGCATTGACCGCGTACTAACATTTTTTTCGACGGGCAATTTATGCGAAGGACTCCGTGCAGCTCTCGCGCAACCTTACCTAGTAGCTTCCAGCCTTGTTCATCCAGGCATTCTTCCATCACCACACCGGCGCCGTACACCTCAATTCTTCATATATCCCGACGTCGTTTGCGCATAACACGCGACAAGATGGCTGCTGTAAGTTGAATCGTCTTTTTGTCTACGCGACTTGTAGCTCACATTGGAATGCAACGATAGCCTGTGATGACCGTGTCAGAGTCTAAGGACCTTCGAGGTCTCAACCTCATCGCAGCTCATTCTCATATTCGTGGCCTCGGCGTTGATGCGACAACTTTGGAACCCAGAGCCGCTTCCCAGGGCCTTGTGGGACAGGAGAAGGCGCGCAAAGCTGCCGCTGTCATTCTACAAATGATCAAGGACGGAAAGATTGCAGGTCGAGCTGTTCTTATCGCAGGACCGCCCAGGTATGCTAATTTGATCTCGCAACCGCGAGCCCGCGAGTATTAAACTAACCGTCTCAAGTACCGGAAAGACGGCCATTGCCATGGGTATGGCACAGTCTCTTGGCCCTGACGTTCCTTTCACAACCCTTGCCTCTTCAGAAATCTTCTCACTCGAGATGTCCAAGACCGAAGCCCTTACACAAGCTTTCCGAAAATCCATCGGCGTGCGAATAAAGGAAGAGAGCGAAATTATGGAGGGAGAGGTTGTTGAGATTCAGATCGACCGCAGCGTCACTGGCAGCGCGAAGCAGGGAAAACTAACCATCAAGACAACCGACATGGAGGCTGTTTACGACATGGGTAGCAAGATGATTGATGCCATGACCAAGGAGCGCGTCATGGCGGGTGACATCATCTCGATTGATAAGTCGTCTGGCAAGATTACAAAACTCGGCCGATCCTACGCCCGATCCCGCGATTACGATGCTATGGGTGTCGACACCAAGTTCCTCCAATGCCCCGACGGAGAGCTCCAGAAGCGTAAGGAAGTTGTCCACACTGTTACTCTTCACGAAATCGATGTCATCAACTCCAGGACGCAGGGTTTCCTGGCTCTCTTTTCAGGCGACACAGGAGAGATTCGCAGCGAGATCCGAGACCAGATCAACACAAAGGTTGGCGAGTGGAAGGAAGAGGGCAAAGCAGAGATTGTTCCCGGTGTGTTGTTCATCGATGAAGTTCATATGCTTGACATTGAGTGCTTCTCATATGTTAACCGAGCTCTCGAGGACGATCTGGCCCCCGTGGTTATTATGGCCAGCAACAGAGGCAACTCGCGCATTCGTGGTACCGACTACCGCAGCCCTCACGGACTGCCCCTCGACTTCTTGGACAGAGTTGTCATCATCAACACACACTCCTACAACCCCGAGGAGATCAAGCAAATTCTTTCTATTCGAGCGCAAGAAGAAGAGGTCGACGTACACCCTGACGCCCTCGCCCTCCTTACCAAGATCGGCCAAGAGGCAGGTCTCAGATACGCCAGCAACCTCATCACCACTTCGCAATTGGTTTCCGCCAAGCGAAAGGCTAAGCAGGTTGAAGTTGGCGATGTGCAACGCAGCTTTCAGCTCTTTTATGATCCTGCACGCAGCGTCAAGTTCGTGGCCGAATCGGAGAAGCGCCTGATTGGCAACTCTGGCGCAGTGGATTTTGCAGCAGGCGCCACTGTAAGCAACGGCGACGAGAAGATGGACCTTAGTTAATAATTATCATGGCGAGTAGAGCCTGGCGTTTAAAGGGTATTGGAATGCGAAGGCTGGTAGACCTGAAGAGAGAAGGAATATTTGTACCATACTGATTTGGCGTAGAATGGGATCGATAAAACAAAGCTCGCAAAGAGCTTCAAAATGTCTACTTCACATTGGCACTTATATGTTCCATTTGTTGAAGTTTACTCCCGCGTACCTAAGTTTATCTCGGTAGTTGCTTGACTGACTGAAACGGTCAAGATATGATACTTTTTCTAACGATCTGAACCATAACGGAACTAGTAACCTGAATGGTATATTGCTGACACAATAACATAACAAGATACATGATTTGGATAGCGACCTATATATCAGATTTATCTATTAAAATTCCAGAGATATCGGTCACAATCGGGAGCAGGGTTGTGACTTAGTAGGTGCGATATCAAAGTGCTTCGAGAAGGGGTCATCAGTCGCATTACGCGGGACATGCTCGACGATACTGGCAATGAGTTCTGACCGCTCGTTACCCCAGAATGTGCTGATGAAAGCAAAGATGAGATCTAGGCCAGAGGTGACCTAAGACAATGTTCGGATTAGGCAACCTAGCCCAATCGGTTTTCGAGAAGGATGAAGAACTTACACCTGAAGAGGACCAAACTTTTCCGTCGATAACATAACGCGCGGGGGATACCCAGTTTACTTTGGGTCCCATTTCCTTCATGATCACCCAGGCATTCTTGTTAGTCGTCGCCATGTGTCCATCCAAAACACCCGCTCTGGCGGCAACACCAGCGCCAGTGCAGATGGTCATCAGGACTTTGACTTTAGGGTACATCTTGGCGATATAACCAGTGACGGCCTGGAGATTTGGGTTTCTGGCGCCAGGACCGCCAGGAACAATGAGAAGATCAAGGTCAAGATCGTCGTCAAAAGTGTTAGTTGGTGGGATTGTCGGGAAGAAGCTCGAATTGAACTTGTTCATAGTAACAGGAGCTGTGGTGACTGGGTCAAGAGTTTCAGCTATGAGATGAAGATTGAGCTGCTGTACGCTGAGTGAGAGTAGCTGGAGAGGATCCAGAGGGCCAAAGACATCGATCATGTCGAATGCCTGGAAGAGGACGACTCCGACATTACGGATCTGAGAGGCGGTGATGTTGGGAATGATACCAGGGGTGATGCATGATGGCTCGGACTCGCGAATATAGTTTGGATAGTAGTTGTCGTGTCTAACGATCGCTGATGCAGAGGCTGTAGTGAAGAAGGCAAAGGTGCCGGTGAGAAGAGAGGTTGAGAATTTCATGATCAATGGGGACACGCTTGGCAAACAGTATCAATCTGATAGTCTGATAGGAAACAATGCTTACACAAGATGTCAACGATAATTCAAGGAAATAATGAGAACGAGTAAATTGTTTCGCACTAACTCTTGAGCATTGGTTAGTCCTCATATATATACTTCTTTGCAGGATCCATGCATCGAATCCTTAGACACGGTAATTCATCCTTCAATCAACTTCCGACAAATCCTCAATCCTTCCTGCATAGACAATAACCTTCTCAAACGCGCTCTTAACCCGTATCCTACGTAATGCCGTATGGCATCCTGCAGTTCCCTAACGCCGTCGGCAATATAATGAATTCACCCTAGGCCCAATCACCGCCAAGGTTTCACTATGAGCTTAAACAACCACAGATCCTTTGTTGGATTGGTCAAACAATGCCTACAATAATCTCTAGGACAATATCATTCTACAACATCTTGTGGCGGGGTTCGACACGTATTGATCATACAAAGAAGTAAATCATAAATTCCGAGCCATGTATGTGTTGTCTCTCAGAGTAGGGCTCGTAGAGGTTAACTTTGGGCTTCCAACCCCTGGAATAGCCATCGGACGCATAAGTAATATTTTGTTTTCAGTGTTTTCGCGTCCGCCTTCCAGTAGACTTTGAGGCGTAGATGGTCAAAGTTCAAATTGGTATCTGTTATATATAATTCGTTGGCAACTGCTAGACTTGATTGCTCCTTCCATTCTTGCATTCATTGCATTAGCAAACCATCCACTCGTCGTCTTGTGGCTTTCGAAAGCCAATCAATATATCTAACCTAAATTCGTTCATCGTTATTACGACTCATCTTGGGTATCCTACCACGCCAATATACAGCGCCCAGCCTCTTGTTGAAGCCAACTCATTGCCAAAAGGGAGAGCCTTCTTTCCACCAACGCCAGTACACACCGAGAAATGGCCACCCATCTCTTTTGTTCCTGTTTTGAAAAGTTGCCATCCCAACACATGTCTATCGATTTATACAGCACAATCAACCCCTATCAGCCATGGAAGCCTACAGGCGCTCCTCTAGAGTAGCAGCCTGAGCCTCCAAAGCTTTGTTGCCCTTGATTAAATCATCCAGCCATTCTGCCGCCATCGCAAGCATTGTGCTTTTACTAAAACCACCGCCGCGAAGCCCGGGAACAAGCTCGCATAGATCATCGAAGCCTTCTTTGATAAGGGTGCGCCGTTTCTGCTCGCTCTTTATATGATTTTCGCGTTTCTGCTCTTCCGAAAGATTTTCTCTCGACAACTTGGCATTGTTGACAGCTGATTTGCGACGTTTTCCACCGGGAGTCTCGTTGGCAACAGCTGAGGTGATCGAGCCTGCACGCTCCGCCTTGGGTTTGCGTCTTCTTATAGGCTTTGGGGCACCTGTTTCTTCTTGTGTCTCCTCGGTCGGGGCATCCTTGCTATTCCTGCTCTTTCTCCTTTTCCTTGGGGGCGTGTCAATCTCTTGCACTTTCGTGAATTCAGACAATTTGCTGTGTGGGAGTTGTCCCTTGGTTTGGAGTGGACTGCTGGGTCTTGTGTTACCAGCACTTTGACTCTGGGCTAGACAGTCAAGCATCCCTAATTGATCCTTAGATAGAGACTCCGTCGTTTCTTTTTCCGAACTGGGGGTATATGTAACTTGATTGAAGTTGGCGTCAGAGCCCCATTGATATTCGGTAGGAGGTGCTCGATGTTGGCGCAGTTCATGTGTCCCTACCATCCAATCTGGATAGTGCTCTTGCTCACTAGCTGCCACGCTGCGCCGATGTTCCTCGCGAAATTCTTCCAGTGGCTGGTGGCGGAGATGGCCCACTGGAGGGCCTATTGACCTTTGCACCGAGCTATCAACTCCATTGGAAGACTGTCGCTGGTTTGAACCATTCTGAACAAGAGTGGCAGCTGCATGTAGCACATCATCAGAGGCGTGGCGATGCTCGCTCTGGTGATGGGAATGCACTGGGGGTGGCGGTGGAGGAGGCATCATATTGGACCCCATGGATGCTATACCATGAAATTCATGGATGCCATGGGAAGGTCCTTGCGATGAAGGCTCGCCTAATGAAGATCCTGGCTGTTGGCCAAACGAAGTGCTGGATCCCATGAATTGCGGAGGAAGATCGAACCAACTCTCACTGAATTGTAGACCGACCTCGCCGAAAGATGGTACATTGAATTGATCAGCGTTTATATCGTCGAAGAATGATGAGAGAAGTCTGCTGTCGTTGTCTGATAAAAGGGGAGCACCAGGCGCGGGCTCAGGCGGATCGGTAATAGGAGGGTCTTGATTAGAAGGTACTTGGTCTAGCAAGAATCTGGGTCAGCATCTTGGTCTCCAAGTCCATGTTTGAACAGCCATGACAGAAGGTTTGGGCAAGTGTTTTACGTACAACCAAAAGGTTGAAAATGGCCCGAGGGCGGCTGCGACGAACCCATCCTCGGAGCGTGCTGTACGACGAGCATGGGTGCGTCCTTATAAAGGGATTCCTGTTGAGAGAATACACTGCGCCACAGAACAGTCGCAGTCAACAATGGCGTTTAGGATATCGAACCAGCTAATCGTGTTGCGGTTGGCGTAGTTTAGGTTCCCGCGATTTCCAAGGGTGATAAGGTCGACCGCTTTATTTCTTTATTTCTTTTTTCTTTTTTTTTTTGTCGCCAAGTGTAAGTTGAAGTAGAGGCCGGGTCAATAACCGTCTGTGTGTGGCACGAAAACTGCGAAGACGGAGATTCAAGAATCTTGCTAGTGACTTGATATAGAACAAGTAAAGTGCAATGGAGCCGCTCGCGACGCGGACAACGGGAGTATCAGAGGCTAGATCGTCGTGATGTGAAAAAGAGCAGTTCGAAGTGTCGGTGTTAATGTATAAACGTTTCGCGAAGATTTTGTAAGTTTTGCCGAATTCGTATCAAATGTACTTTATCGTTGCATCTGTTTTTTATAACATCAGGCAATTATATAGTCGGTTGCGTTGATCAGATAGGTAAGTCAGATAGGTAGGAGAGAATGCTGTCGTTCACGGCATGGCGATGTTGAAGTTGAGTAGAAGTCGTCGGACTGTATAATGACAGAGCTACTTGCTTTTACTCAGAAGGAGGAGAATAAGAGCGACAGGGGATCGAGACAGTCAAGGAGTTCGAATGGAGACGGAAGTGCATGTGCTAAAGACGTGCATCGATGCGTCACATCACCTCCGCGTCCAAGGCGAAGACAAAGGAGCGACTAGGGCCCGAGTTGTTCTGCTCGGACCTTCATAGGACAAGAGCTGTGGTTTTGGCCTGGAAAGGTTAGAGAAATAGAGAATACCTTGTAAAAAGGTCAAATGGTTAAGTAGCGGCCGAGAAAAGGATGGGATGGTTGGGAAGGAGGGTGGAGGAGGTGGTGGTGGTGTTTAACTACCCTGCTCAGGTAGGTAAGGTAAGGTAAGGTAGGCGCGGCACGGTAGGTAAAGTGGTTTAGGTAGTTGCCCGTATGTATACGTGCGGTGCAGGTGCAAGCAAGTTGGAGATGGCAAGAGTCCACTGTAACTGCCCTGCGTGCATGGAGAGTAACGGCGCGGAAGGTACGTGTGTGTAACAGCTACTTGAGTAGAAGGTAACTAAGTTTTTGGGGAAATGCATTCGAGAACTAGATTTGGACGGCTATTGGACCCGTTGACGTGGTCTGAGTAAGTTCCAAACCAGCCCAGCCATGTGGGGTTGCCTCGGAACTTTACACGCGCCTGTTCTCTAAGTATCTTATACCTCAACCAAGTGCGCTGAGTCCCCATGCTTCCCTCCTACCTAGATCACCTTGTCACCTGCGACTTTCATCGACGTCGACCAGAGTTTTTAGCTTTCAGAAAGCTTGGCTCATAGTACATTTCGGATAATATAGAGCAAAGTCGCGAGATGTTGAGCCCGACCGAAAGGATAAAAGACGTTCGAGTTCCCTCGTCTTATTCAACAATCAATCAACCAAGACTCTTCAACACATTCGTCGCTACATGCCCCGAGCCTCCCGGTACGGGGGGTCACCATGTCATGACGTATCCCTATATCCATAATCTGCCACCCAACTGCAGCATATGCATTTATGGGACTATCACATGCTTTCATTTCAACTTCACATCTCCCAACATCTCAATTTTGCGACCCTGTTGACGACGCCTCAGCTCCAGCTGTCATTCACCCGATCAGCCAAGCCTCAAGGGACAGACAGTTCCCCGATTCCTTATTGGTCTCATTATGCTTTTTTTTTTTCACCTGCTGAGAGGGTCGAGGCTCTAGTCATCTTGGCGTAGTACCCAGCAGACTGACTGCAGACATGTTGCTGGTCACTTGACTCATTAACTTACTTCTAGTCAGCGATATCATGAGGCTGAGCCAACGGAATTTTGTTATCTGATTCAGCATAGCGTCAAGCACATGCGCCCAAGCCGCCTTTTCCATCAGAAAGGTGACAAACGCGACCTTGTTTGCTTAACCTTACTTTCGTTCCCTTTTTCTTCTTCTTCTGTCTTATTTTTGTTTATTTATTTTTACCTTGACTCGTGACCATAACCGGCCCGTACCTAGGAGGTATAGTACAACATGAGAATCAGGGTCAAAACCAACCAGGGGTCATGACCACCCAAGAGAAAGACCTTCTGAGAAAGGAATGATGTCGACTAAAATCATGCTTCAAGGGGAGATCAGGTCAGGAAGAAGAGCCGAAACCTGTTCGAGGTCCGAAATTTGACGTGGGTCTTCCCTGTCGTCGCTGGCTGTTTTCGAGAACATTTCATTTCCATGTGCGAATATCTTGGTTTTTTCCTAGCCTGATACAGACGGATCCGCAAGAAGAAAAACGAGCTGCATCTGCTATTCCACATGTTAAACTGAAGATATGATATTCGTTCTCTGTCCTATTTGTCTGCCACTGGATTGTCTACTGTCCTGCAAGAAGATAGAATCGTTCAATAGATTCCTCACTTTTTTATCGTATGTAGGATTTTCAGGTGCTCGGCTTGACAATAAAATTTACGTACCAGGCCCATATCGTGTACCTGTTTCCTTCCAAATGAGGAAGCTGTGCAGAATACCCCTGTACCCCAGAATTACATACAGCTCCCCTGGTCCTCAGGTAGCGGGACCTGCCGACCACATGCAAATTGCTGTACACGTACCTGAAAACATTAGTGATAGCCTCACTCACACAGCTTAACTCAATCTGTTACTTAATTTTACATACGAATATCCTCCTTTGACAAAGCCTCTGCCACTAACGGTGTGGAACGTTGCATGTCAAAACGTCCAAGTCCCGTACCTGCCTAGACAGGCACAAGCTAAACGGCCCCTTCCTTTGACTTCAGCGGAGCCCCTGAACTTCCGTCATCGTCATTGCCAACACCAACATCAACATCGCCAACTCTTCAAACTCGGGCGTTATCCGCATAATCTACCTGAGCTTATTTCCTCATCCTGCGATTGCTAGACTGTTTCATACTCCAGCCCACCTCGGAGTTGTTACTCAAAGAACATTGCCCCCTGGGTTAGTGTAGTTCTCTAGTTACACCCTCTCACATCTGTTATGATTTGCAGCTCTGTCACCAAATAAAGTAAATACGCACGCTACGTTCCCTACAGCCCTGTCAGGGGTCTTGCGATCTACCACCTGTCAAGGCAGAGCCGTTGAGTGTTTCTCGGCCTTTGTCCTACGGGAATACTAACAAAGGTTCGCTTTCACGCGACATATTAAATATCAAGCCGAGGCTCAAGTGAGAGCTCGGCGATGCAGTCCTACGTCTCCACCCAAGTTGAAAGAGGAAGTTATCATATCAACTTTTTGGTTCATCTTATTAGAACAGCCTCAACTGTCCTTCATTGTCCTTGCCATTAACTTTTGACATCCAGTCTACGGAACGAACTGTCGGTGCCTCAGGTGGCGGATGCCGTCGGCTCTAACCTTTTGACCTCCCCTTTTCGATTTCCCTTACACCATCTTTACTATTTTCTCATCATATTTGACAGGGGTAAACCAGCTGTTGACCGGTTAGATACAGAGTACATACAATATCCCCGCGAAAATCCTCAGATATCCACCTCTGAGTGCCAGCCGCCCTCGTCTCGAAGGCAGCAGGTGCCGTAGCCCTGCGTAGGATCTTCGTTTATGCCGGACTATTATGCCTGCACTTGATCTGCGGCCTGTCCGTAAAGGGCCTCTGAGGCTCGACTCTGTCCCCGAGATCCTCCGCCCGTTGATTCGGGCCTATCTGTTAGGCTATGCATCTGCCGTGGCGCCCCGGCTCTTGACTTTAGTGCTGCAGCATGTTGCCAAGAGGAGACGAAAGGCAGC
The DNA here is from genome assembly GCA_004367475.1 of Fusarium camptoceras. Classification (NCBI taxonomy): domain Eukaryota; kingdom Fungi; phylum Ascomycota; class Sordariomycetes; order Hypocreales; family Nectriaceae; genus Fusarium; species Fusarium camptoceras. The sequence continues at coordinate 4,328 of QGED01000134.1, read as the reverse complement.
CAAACAACTGCCTTCAGACACTAATAATGGTTCATTCTTCAAGTCCGCGGTATACATAGTAAAGACTGGGTTCAACCCCCAGCGGTTTCCAACTTTCTGTGCCATATTAGCTGGTGGTACTACTCTCTTGAAAGTAAGTACGCTTACAACCTCAGACCATCCTGTCCAAGGTTGCTGGTGGATCTTGTACCACGGTCATTAGACTGAAGCTAACATGCTACAAGGAACCTTTGAAGAGTGTCCTAGAGAAAACTGTCCTAGGTCTCAGTGAGGCAGGACGTCTAAGGCAGGCTTACTTCCACACCCTGGCAGAAGCATGATATCCATTACTAACTCCCTCTTCTCAGGTTGGCGAGATGGTTGGCCACATTCTTGGCTGCATGGTTTGGCCTGCGTTTGCTTCACTCATACGAGGGCAGGGCATATACAGAAACGGTGCCGCCGAAGGAGGGCTCACCATCTGATGCCGAACCACAGACAGTCAAGTTCGCTGGTCGAACAATGGACCTAACCCTCTTTGCTGTCACTCGAGCCCTCGATGTTGTTGTTGGTGACATTTGGGCAAGACACAAAGCACGACGGTTGGCTCGCAACAAGCGGACAAAAGTAGTGCACACACTTCCCATGGTTGTCTGGCATGTTTGCTAACATTCTTACCAGACCGAGCGATTCGTTTCCAAATTCGTTGACCCCCTAGTTTTTGCAGCCTCCTCAGGCCTTGTCATGTGGGCTTGGTTTTACCATCCAAAACGTCTCCCCCGGAGCTATAACAAATGGATTACTTCAGCTGCTTCTGTGGATCTGCGTCTCATCGAAGCTCTTCGCCGTTGCCATTCAGGTGAATTCCAGTATGGTAAGGAGACTGGACAGGCACATCTTCTTCAAGGCATGTGCGTTGACTACGAATGGCCCCTTGCTTGGGGAGATCCTGCTGTCGTTGTTCCCATTCCATGTCAAATGGTTCATATGTCAAGCGGACCTTCATGCGAGTACCATGCCATCAGTCGTTTCTTTCGCGCTTTTAAGTGGTCAATGGCCACATACTTGCCCCTAACACTTGCCCTCGCCCTCCGTAACCCGTCTCGCAAAGCCCTGCGTCGAGCCATTGTCTCATCCTGCCGTTCATCTAGTTTTCTTGCAACATTCATCACCCTCTTCTACTATGGGGTCTGTCTCAGCCGAACACGCATAGGACCCCGGCTCCCAGGAGGCACAACAATCGAGCGTCGTCAACACATGGACAGTGGAGTTTGTGTCGGGACAGGTTGTTTGCTATGTGGTTGGAGTATCTTGATTGAGACTGAAGGCCGAAGGAAAGATATTGCGTTGTTCGTGGCCCCACGTGCCCTGGCCACAGTCCTGCCTCGACGGTATTCGCTTGAGAAGGAGTGGCGAGAGAGGCTTGTGTTCGCTGTCAGTACGGCGATCGTATTTACATGCGTTTCCGAAAATCCTGACCGAGTAAGAGGTGTTTTTGGTAAAATGCTGAAGATGGTACTCAGCAAATAGACAAACGGGTAACGAGCACAAGCCCTACAGCATGTTTAGACCATTGTTTGGTCATTCTTCCCTTTCTTGTATACACAATGAATGTATGGCAAATGTAGAGCTCAGTAGAATATTGTGGAAACTGATAATGTATAATTGACTTCACACAACTGGTTTTAACGTAAAACTGCAACACATTTTCTATGTATTGATACACATGTCTGCTATCCCTTGAGCCAAGCAACCGCCCCCAATACAAAGATACACGCCAACATGTCACTTCTCACTGTTGTAAAGATTTGACCATAACGCATTACAATCTCGACATAGCCCTTGGCAGGTTGTGGCAAGAATTGCAACACGGTGCCCACGATGCCAGCAGGTGGGCTGCCCCTCCTATCGAGGAAGAAACGAGTGGTGAGGAGGAGGGTCTCGGCAGTCGCAAACGTCCAGAAGAATAGCTTTTTACGATGCTCGAGTTCCGTCTCCATCTCAGGCTCAGAAGCTGCAATAAGGGGATCCGCGGGCGTCGTGCCAGCGAGAGCGGCACGCTCACGCTCGATCTTGCTACCGCTGAAAGGGGTAAGAAGAACAATGTAGAAACCAAGACCCAGTGCAACGATAGCGTGAAGAAGGCGCCAAAGGTTCGTAGAGGCACTGTTGCGTACAGCAGTTTGCGGTACGGGGGGGCCTTGGCCGGGTGCTGCACCGGGCATACCAGGGAAAGGGGGCATAGAGCCCGCAGGAAGACCTGCACCGGCCATGAGCTGGGACATCATTTTCATCATGGGATCTTCGTCGACGCCGCCGGGTGCAGGACTGGCGCTGCCGCTACCATTGCCACGCTCGAAGCCAAGCATCATCTGTCGCAGCTGATCTTCCGAGATAGTCGATTCCGGGACTTCGGGAGCATTTGTGCGTGAAGTTGCCGTACGCTTGGTTTCGTAGTAGTGCTCTGAGATGTCGACTTCGTCAGGGTCGGCGTGGTCGGCGGCGGAAGATACTGTTGGTGCAGAAGCAGAGGCAACGGGAGCTGGTGTGGGAGCATCCGTCGCTGTGGTAGTCGCTATGGTAGGTTCAGGCTCTGTATATTCCGGTTAACATCTTGCAGTTCAATAATACAATATCAAACAGTACCTCCTGGAATACGGCCCCCTAGACCGGTAATCTTGTTGAGCCTTGCAGAACCTCCAGCCTTGAGCTTTGCTTCGCGACGTTCCTTGCGAAGACGTGCCTGCTCAGCAGCTTGCTGAGCAGCAGCATCCTCTGGACTTTGTGTTGTCTCTGCCATGGCTTGATACTGTTGTCTGGTGGTATATGTCAAAGGATACAAGTTGAGTTGCTTCGAGTGACGATGATGTGGTGCTTTCGCCCAAAGTGGAGTGTGGTGGGAGCTTTGTTGGCGGGACCGATATGACAACTGGTCATGATGTAGGGCAGACAGGCCTTTGGAACCTACCCTGTACCGCCGCCATTTGTTCAGACGGAAATGACTGGAATGATGATCATAATATCTCCAGATATACCTTTATGGGTTTTATTGTAATTATTGCTCGACTTCAGGAGTTTTTTCTATCATCGATTGATCTCAAAGTCTAATCGCACGGCTCATAACAAATGCATGGTGGGATAGTACGGTGCTGGCAATGCATTGAAGAGTCTTATAATTCACATTCAACAGACCCTCAGCATAGAAAGGGCCGTCTCAGCCGCGATAAGAAATTATTCACTCTAACACTCAAGAGTCTAAGCCTCCACAGGAAGCGGCCTGAGAAAGACGAGTAGTGTATGAGCCGATTCATGCCGAACAGATATAGATCTTGCTGTTATTTCTGAATACGATCCTTTCTTCACACCGAGATAAATCTGTTCCACAAACACACGATAACTTTGGCATTTACTTTTTCTAATCTACTAAATGTTCAGCATGGGTGTCATCGTGAATTTCATTCCCAATCATGCACCGTTCGCTAAACTATTCAACAACCTCAGTAGGTCATACATGTTCCATATTCAAGGTACAAGAACATGCTGTATTATAAAAACTCTCCTCATGGTGTAGCCTTACTCATGCTAATCAGTCGCTTGACACCAACCTGTAATTGAATTAGTTATATACTGGAGTAATTGGAATTCGGGGAACTTACCATCCAGTTTCCACACTCCTCGGTCTTGTCCCGCTGAATCTCAACCTGAAGCTTGTGTGCACCTTCGTAGTTCTTGGCCTCAAGAGCACTAGCGAGCTGGGACAGTTGCTCAATTGTGTCGGACTTAACCAGTTCCTCATTGTTAAGGTGGTCAAAGAGCAAGCCAAGTCGCTTCTGCGTATCCTTGACTTGGGGCGCAAATGTCGCAGGAGCCTTGGAGGCAACCCGCTGCATATCTTGTTCTAGAACATCTACCAAGCGCTGAGCGTTGGCAGGAATATGCGATCGGTCGCCGGCAGGGTGCCTGGCCTTAGGAGGTGCCGATGGTTGAGGAGGAGGTGTTGGCCTGGGAGAAGAAGTAGCCGCAGGTCCCCCAGGTGGGCCTGTGGGAGGGCCAGGTCGGTTCATAGGAGGAGGTCCCGTGGGAGGTGGCCCCGTTGGTGGCGCAGATTGTTGGCTAGGAGGGGCACCATATGGAGAAGGAGCATACTGGCCGGGAGTTGACTGCTGAGGCGGGGCTCCAAATGAACCGGCTGGAGGAGGACGGTTTGCAGCTCCAGGAGGTTGGCTGAATTGTTGCTGCGGCTGAGCTGAGGGAGTAGGGGCATATCGGCTGGAGGGAGGTGCTGCAGCAGGAGGGGCATTATAGGGCGACGCAGTTCTGGGACCAACGTTTGGCATAGGGGATGGGAT
>QGED01000133.1:0-98924 GCA_004367475.1 Fusarium camptoceras | reverse complement strand
CACCACCACCACCACCACTACTACCCAACCCCCTGCAAAGACCCTGCCGAAGCCAACTGAGCCTCGCAAATCCAATGATGAGAAGTCACAAGCCGACAGTGAAGCTAGCTATGACGTTGTCGGTGCAGCCTCCGGAAAGACAACTCAGACTCCTAACAGTCCTAAGAACCCCAAGGACCCCAAGAAGAAGACAGAGAGCAGTGACGAGGAAGACAGCGACGATGATTCAGATAGCGATGATGACTGGGAATAGAGCCTGAAATTGGTCTAGTATATGCTTGGGACGATCGGATTTTGCTTGTCAAGCTCGGCGTTCGGTATTTTGTGATTGGCACGTTGAACCAGAGCCTGTAGTTTGATATTGAAATACCAGGAACTCGTGTCTGATATCCGACTATCGCTTCCAGCCTACGCCTTTTGTGTTGCTTTCGTCGTCGCTGAATTTATTTCTTCTTGGTGACCATGGTGAAACCGTCCTCATCCACCTGAGGCTGGGGCTTCTCCTTAGGTGCCGCAACCAGAGCAGGAGCCTCGTCCATCTCGACGTCAGCGCCACCCTCATCATCGTCGTCCGAATCACCACTCTCCCAGTCAGTGTCCTGATCGTCGTCCTCAACCCTCTTGAAGACACCCTCGACCTTTGTACCCTTTCGGTTCAACCACCGTGTCCGCAGAGTTTTGACCTCCTCAAAGGTTCCAAGAGTGCAGCTGGCGCGAGCACGGAGAATGTTGGTAGCCACCTCTGTGCCCGAATCGTCGTCGACGTTGACCTCGAATTCGTCAACCATAACCTGTAAGAGGACGGTCTCTATCTCCTCGATATCAGGATCTTCGGGAGCCTTGCCATTCTTGGGAGGTGTATCGGTGTATTCGGGAAAAAGCTCAACGATGGCGCCGACAAACCAATCGCGCTTATCGGCAGAGTCGGGGCCTCCCCAGCCATTCTGGACGGATAGTGTAAGGGCGGGCCAAAGGTGAAGGGCGTATGCAACGGCTTGCTCGAACTCGGATTGACGTTCAGCTGTAGTTTTTGAGTTAATTCTAGCTGACTCTTCTTTCCCAAAGCATAAACTTACCAGCTGGGGGCAGCTGTGCGGGTTCTGTAGAGGCCATGATTGCGGTTATGATTTTTGGCGGGGTTGGAGGGGCAATCTGGAAGATGGTTCTGCACAAAATTTTTGGTGTTTTTTCACCATTCACATAGGCCCCGCCATGGCCTTCGGTAGGCCCACATGACTGAAACCCCGTACCTTGCGATCTGGATGATATCTATTTTTGTTATATAAATGGCAATCGAGTTCGCCTGAGAAGTAAAGAAAATCCCCGACTACGGGGAAATTGGATACCGCCACTTTTAACGCGTTTTATTGACATTTCCAAGTTTTGCAGAGCTATAATGTTCTGTTTATAGCATCTATAATTCATTACTTGATTTCTTGGCTGGAAATCTTCCCCACAAAGACAAAGCACAGGCCACTTTTTAATGAAAACGAGCGACTCACTCACTGCATGCAGCAGGTGCAGACCAGACTCGAATGCTCCCTTCCGTCGTGGAGTCAGGGGTAAGATTGGATGCATTGACTCTCATTAAGCCAGGGATAGATGACATCATGAGACCCTGACTAGCATTAGGTTTTGGGTTCAGCTGAGCCGAGCCTGAAAGAATTGAGATCTCTTTCATGTCATGTCATCTCATGTTTTGCCTTTGGTTTTGAATCTGTCAAGCTTCTATGGCAGATGGCGCTTCTTTAATAGCTTCTAAAGCCACCGACAGTCGTGTACCCAGCAACCATAGAGATTCACAACCATGAACTCGCTCAATACCACGTCCGTCTCATTTGCTGTCACGCCGACAGTTGTCTCTACTTTATTTTCTCATGTAAGTACGCGCTCGTTTCAAGATCGATCAGCATCCTTATTGCGGGGACAAACAAAATATTGGTATTGGCATTCAACCAATATCTTGGGGTCGATTGCTTTTCTCTGAATAACTAACTCATCACTTCTAGTATTTCAATAGAAAACCTCTTAGACAGCGCCCGACCGCGCATCTCTCTTACGATGAAGGACTCCACCTGATCCGGTCCTTCCTAGAGTATGCATCGCATCATACCGTTGAAGAACTTCAGGCTTTCACGGCGCAATGGGTACCGCATCCTCAATGGGTCAAAGTCGAAGATGTTACCATTCCCGAGGACCATCTGACGCGCGCTGCCGAATCTTTGCAAAAGCAATTGGGTCCCGACGGCATCAAGCAAGTTGGTGGAGAGAAGTGGTGGCAATGGCGGAAACCAGAGACCACCCTCGGCGCTGAATGGATTGAGATGCGCGCAGATGCTTACGAGCGAAAGCAGGAAGGGGGCAAGTCGCGGCGCGTCATGATGTATATCCATGGAGGCGCGTACTACTTTGGCAGCGTTGACGAGCATCGATATCAAATGCAGCGACATGCGCGAAAGCTAAAAGCGCGCGTCTTTGCGCCTAGATATCGCCTTTCACCACAGTTTCCTTTCCCGTGCGGTCTTCACGACTGCCTTGCCGCTTACCTTTACCTGCTCACCGTACAAGACCCAACAACCATTGTCCTAGCGGGTGATTCTGCGGGTGGTGGTATGGTTGTGTCTCTTTTGTGTATTCTTCGAGATCAAGGAATTCCACTCCCCGCTGGTGCTATTCTCATCAGCCCATGGGTCGACTTGACGCACTCGTTTCCTAGTGTCGCTGGTGACGCACCCTTCGATTACATTCCACAAGCTGGTTTTCACCACAAGCCTTCCAAAGCCTGGCCCCCGCCAAATGAGGATGATGTGGCAATGTTGAGAGAGGAAGCTTTGAAAATGAAGAGTGAGACAAAGAAGACTCTAGGGAAGAATGAACTTAAGGAGAAGCAGCAAGCGCCTGTTGCGGAGCAGCAACCGTCGGATGTCTCATCAAGATCGGAATGGATCAACGGTGGGGTTCCTGTTAATCCTGAGAAGCTTCTTTCCGTCAGTATCGATGGTCAGTTTGTGAAGCTGAAAGACCAAATCCAGGTAAGTTTGATAGATGACATGGTCAACTAGGTACTGACGCGCTTAGATGTATACTACTAACGAGCTTCTTGCTCACCCTTTAGTCAGTCCAGTTATGCAGCCTACACTGGGTGGCCTGCCTCCGCTCCTCATCATGGTTGGAGGGGGCGAGATTCTCCGAGATGAGCAGATATACATGGCTCACAAATGCGCCAACCCTGCGAAGTACGCGCCCCCAGAGGAGTCACTGACACCAGAGGGGAGGGCATTGTTGGAGCAATACAAACCGACAGATGTTCAACTCCAAGTATGGGACGACCTTTGCCATGTGGCACCAACGCTAAGTTTCACGCGACCTGCCAAGTACATGTACAGATCTGTTGCTCAGTTCGGAGCATGGGCTCTTGCCAGAGCTCAGAAGCGTGGTATCGAGATTCTCGATGATGACGAAATATCGGTTATCTCCGAATCTGGTTCCGATGGCGAATCCCAACAAAAGCCGCCTAAAACCCCAGAAACTGTAGGATCCGATACTTTGGAGTCTGGCCAGGTTGGAAAAGCTGGCGATCCTTTACCACATTTCAAAAGCCACATGATCCGACAAAGAGTTACCCGCCATGGCGAAACGTTGCCCTTAGTACCCGAGGCTGAGCTCACAGCATGCTGCGTTGATGCTGTATCTGTAGGCGTTGTGAAAGAGGGCACGGTGAAGAAATGGCTGGCCATGAAGGATCAGTGGGATCATCGATACGCGTCTAAGAAAGCCAAGGTACAAGCGACAATAATTTCTGACATGTCAGTTGGCTATCATAGCTTTGGCCCTGGCGAATACCCGCCTCCAACGGCATTGGCTGGTCGACGAAGAATTGATTCTAAGCTAGTAGAAGGGAGCAAGAAACAACAAAAGAGCTGGGGTCTAGCGATGTGGTCTCTCTGGGGTTCCAAGCATGACGAGATGACCGTCGAACGAGAGAAGAAGGCATCAGGACAACCAGTGACCCGAGTTGCCACCACTGCTGAAGGCGAGGGGGCTGGTTCCTTTGCCGATATCGAAGAACAAGACAGGCCACCCTTGCAAACAGGCCGATCGAGGAGTAGATCTCATACGAAAGTGGTTACCGATGAGAACCAGACGGGCAGCCATCCCATCACTGAGGATACTCCAGTTGCTAATCTCATTGAGCAACGAAAGGAGCAAGAAGCAGCCAGGCCTAGCCTGCTCAGTCCAGATTATGCGCCAGAGACCGGTGTGGCAGGTAAACGGCCTTTCTTAGATGGCATCGCATTGCCGTTTAGCCTCAATAAGAATGCCGAGACGGCCAGTATGATGACACTCCAGTCTGATATCACGCCCCTTCCAGGCTCAAGACCCATGAGCCCAGGCTTTCAAGATGACGATAGCACTCAACCTTCACAGTCAACCCAGCTCACGTCACAGGATGCACCGACTATTGAGATTGCAGGAAAGCGACCCTTCCTTGACGGTACGGCAGTCCCTTTTAGTCTCAAGAAGGAAGCAGAGACTGCCAGCATGAGGACCTTGCAATCGAATGTTACTGCGATGCCCAGCTCACGACCCATGAGCCCAGTCACCCAGCCAGCAGAACCAGATGAAAGGGTCCAGGAGAAGGGTGTATCAAAAGAGAAGGGTGAATTGGATGATGGAGCCTCGAGCATACTTGTTACACCATTGGAACGACCCGGCCTAGATACATTTGTCACGGCCCAAGAAGACCTTCCTAGGGTCAAGTAAGAGGAGGATTTCACGGAAAGGAGTTTGTCTTTTTTGGCGCAATCGGTGGGATAGAGTCAGTTGTACCCTGTTTTGTACAGCCAGGATATCCCGTGTATCAAAGCACAATCGCTATCGTCGTTTTGCGTATGTAATCAACATCCATAGTCAATAGTCCATATGAAACAGGAATACCCAACATCCATCGTTCTCAACCTGTCGATTTCATAATCATACATAGTATTACAGTGTATAGGGGTATATACGACCTCGCAGAGATCCCCAGGTCTCTGGCAGGTACGTCATGTCTTCGTCCTAGATTCGCATTTGTCTAGAAATCCTCCCATTCGAAACCAATTCTGGTCGTTTTGGTCCACTTAATCCACGCCATTGAATCGCTTCCACTGCTCGACGTAGAAGTAAGGATCCTGAGGACCCTTATCAAGGCCCTTGTAGTCTCCCGATTGTGGCTTGACCTCTCGGCTCACGAATGGTGTAAGCTATTCCACAATTATTAGCTTTCCGAAGCATTATGACTGAGAATATCACGTCCTACCTTGAAGTCCTTCAGAGGCGGAACAGCATATGTTCGGACCTTGTGCCACTCAATTATGTAGCCTCCGTACTTTGTGTGTCGACCCATGGAACCAGTGCGGTTACCCTTGTAGAAGCCTTTTCCAACATCTTTGGTGGTGAGTCTGATGTGGCGGTATCGACCGACCGAGAGCGCTTGTGTAGGTCTCATCTTGAGAGATTCGCGAGGGAAACGTTCGGACTCGTTTCGTGGGAAAGCGTCGGTCGAGGCGGGGCGAATGGGGGGGTTTATCCGTGGTCAATTGCTGCTGTCGCTACAGTCGCAAGGTTGAATCTTGAAGTTTTGGATATTCGGCGGTTGGTGTTAATCCGGCTCCGGGGGTCAGCTACCGAATGATCGCAGGGGTGCCGTTAACGGCCAAGCGTTCACATAGAGGTTGCTGAGGCATGCTTCGAATAAACAATGATGTCGTTTTTCTCCCAATGAAGTTTGTAACAGTTCATAGACAGAAAACTCAGTTTTCTTCTGCCTGAAATCTGGTATAACGTACTGAGCGGCTTCTTACTTCTCTTTGAGCTTTGTAAGTGGGCTACAGCGCTAACGAGGGGCACATGCGATGGGTATCAACATGGATGGCTAACGTCGTTTGGCTACAGCAGCTCTAAGCCCGGCCAACATTCGCTATAGGGAATTCATGCCTTCGCATTCACAAACATCTTACTATGGACGGGTATCCGACGGGAAGTCTGGACCATAATGTCCCCCTTCTAGTGGCTTCCGGTCTCAACAGCGACACGAACGAGCTACCGCTGAGCGCAGAACTCAAGGAACAGAGCATCCTCCTCCGATCAGAGATACCGCCCATCGATGGCAAGAACGCGGAGGCCCTTTCGCAGTACTTTAAAGATGTCGATGCGAGCGCAAAGCCATGGAGTGCCTTTGAGAGAAGTGAACAGTATAGGTTTCGGGTCAGGACTACTGGCAGGGTAAGCGAGCGCGAGGACATTGGTCGTCAAGCTGCTGTTCTAATTACTTGGGTAGTCGTTCTTATTACCGCCGCGCCGAGCTCGTCTTCCCGAAGGTATCGAACCTCTTAGCGAACACCCGACACTGCATTCGCCCTTTTCGCCTCTAAGTCCCACATCAACATTATATCCCGATGGTCTTATTGACGCGCAATGGATCAAGAAGCACCAGGACCTTGTCCCTAGTGTATACTTGTGCTTCTACTCACTTACGATCGACCCGAATTCCATGACACTGCAAGACAACCACATCAAGTCCGATATCAACAACATTAAGGGCGCTCTACTACGCTCAGGGTACAAGACCCGGCTAGCGATAGTTCTGATCGGAGACAACGAAGGCGAACCTCTTTCACTGGCTGAAGGTATCCAAGAGAGGCTGGAGAACGTACGGAGAGGAACAGCTTTGGACCCCAAGTCGGTCTTCTACGTTCCGTCGCAAGACTCGCAAAATGATCAGAAGCAAGTGTTTGACAATATACTAGGGGTTCTATATACATCAGCTGTCGAATACTACCGCGACTTGGGACGGCATGCCAGGAAGAAGCGATCTCGTGGCATCGCACCCCAGCCAACTGTACCTCCTACAACTGGAACGTCCCAGACACTGTCACTATCGGACTGGAATTTCAGATATGACTTTAAGTCAGCGATCCTTGCAGAATTTCGACAAGAGACGGATGCGGCCCTGCGGTTTTTCGAGCAAGCATATGAGGTGCTCCTTGGGCAGGATGTGCTGGACATTATTCCCAGTTGGAGCCCGCGCTGGAACGAGGCCCGACTTTTGGCGGATGTTATAGCTATACGGTGTTTGAGATGCCATCTGTGGATGGGACAGACCACACTGGCTGTGCGAAAATGGCACTCACATCGAGAACGAATCGCGGACTTTGTCGATCGCCGTGGGCGGGGAACCAACAACTATGGGTGGCAGGCTTGGGAGGCTCGATGGGCTACAGCCATGGCCAACCTGGTCGAAAGGGTAGGCTTGCCAGCTTTGGCCCCAGCGGCAGGGGCAATCTATGTTCCCCAGGATAAATCTGTCTCGGGTGAGAGAGTTTCACCATGGGAATTGCTACATCACACAGGCTACTGGTATCGGATAGCGGCACATCACATTGTCGCCCGTCGGAAACTGGCGCATCAAATACCGGAGGATGATAGACATTCACCTGACACATCACCTGCATCTGCAGTCGCCAGCAAGGCCTTCACATACGACACGTACATGTGCCCAGAGCCTTATCAAGAATACCCGCTCTCCGGCAAAGGGGTGAACCATGCGCAATTGGTCATTGATTGCCTCCAGGCGGCCAGCGCACAGTTTCAAGCTCGCAACCAAACAAGGCTCGCTACAGAGATGTCCCTGGAGTGTGCGAGGGAGTTTGCCAACATGGGACAATGGGATGATGCGGTTCAAATGCTACTGCCTTTCTGGGAGGACATCGCATTTAGATCAGAGGGCTGGATTAATATATCAGAGGACCTATGCTTGACTATGCGAAAGATTGCTGCAGGAGCTCACCGTCCCGATTTGGTGGTTGCTGCAGACTGGGAACTAATGGGTAACCGTGAGTGTTCCGAATCATTGATATTACTGAATGTACTAATCAAAACTAGACTTTATGCGGCAACCCCAGTGGCATTATGACATTAGCAGGTCGCTTGAAGGAATTACTACGGATGAAAAGCCCTCTATCATCTTGAGTGACGAAAAGTCTGGATCGTTCGTTTCAGCATCCTTCGTGTTTCGAAACAAAGAGGGAAAGGCTGGTGAGAGTTGTACCGCGCAACTTGCGGTAACCTCACATACGTTTCGGGATGCTGCCCCAATCACATTTGGCTCCCTGAAAGTCGAGTTCGATGGGAGCTTGAGACCGATACTACTTGAGCACGAGGCCTCGGGAGAGGAGGAATCATGGCCAGCGACAGGCTGTTCTATCCTAACATTGTCTTTGAAGGAAGATTATGCGGAAGGGTCGGAGGATGAGCTACCAACATTGTTGAAGGGACAATCCAATCTGACACTCAGACCTGGCCACACTCGGGTCTTTGAGATGAACATACCCCTGAGAGAGCCAGGTACTGCGACAGCCGCAGCTGTCACCCTTTCCCACACAAATGATAGTTTCGATCTCGATTACAAATTGAAGATCCGCCCTACAGACCCCGTTGTTGGCTGGTATATTCAGGGTTCATCAAAGCCCAGAAACACACGACCAGAAGCAGGTACCATACAAATTCAACCTCGACCGCCCAAGATGGAGATTAAGCTCTTGGAGCCCCTCGCTCAATACTATGCAAACGAAGCAATCGCCCTGCAGGTTGAAGTGATCAATGCGGAGGACGATTCTGCTACTGCCAAATTGGACATTCATCTGTTCGGAAAGGAGGTGCCCGCAGTCCGAGTTGAGGTCGACGGACATGAAGGTAGCGCAGAAGCATCAACGGAAGAATCCAAGATTTCAGGACTTACCCTAGGTGCGATCAAGAGTACAGCATCAGTTAAGTTAATCCTGCATATTGAGCCCCCTTCGACTCCCACAACACTGGATCTGCACCTGAGGACATCTTATCATCTGGATTCAGATATCGCGACACCGATTATGCAGATGCTTACAGTCCAGCTCAACATCGTAAACGCATTCGAAGCGAACTATGATTTGGTCCCACGCCTTCACCCAGGCCCCTGGCCGAGCCTTTTCGATTCCGAGGGGCTCGGAGATACGGAGGAAGGTGTAGCCAGAGGCTTTGCGCAAAAGTGGTGCCTCCTATGTCACTACGCATCATTTGCCCAGGAAGATCTGAAGGTCGTTGGAATGGATCTCAAGGTGGTGTCGTGTGTCGGTGGTGCACGATGCAACGTGACTCAAGGACCCAATGTATCACAAGAAGGGGTAGTCGTTTCGCCCAAGACGATGCAGGATGCACAGTTCGATCTTGTAGCCCAGAAGCTTACGATGGAGGATAGGCACCCTGTCACGCTCGAGTTGGCGTTTGTCATCCGATGGCAGCGCCAGGACCGCAGCGATGGACCAGTTAACACAACAACTATGCCGGTCGGCAAATATCTTGTACTAGGCACAGAGCCGCGAGTGCTAGCGTCTGTGTACCACGCCTCTAAGACAGAAGATGATATTCCAGGGTTACTGCAGCTGGACATGACAGTCGAGAACCCATCGAATCATTTCCTTACGTTTGGTCTCGGTATGGAACCGAGCGAGGACTTTGCATTCTCTGGTGCGAAGCAGACCACGCTGAACTTGCTTCCGCAGTCAAGACGGACAACAACCTATCGGCTGCTGCCGCATGTTAGTGGAGTCTGGATACGACCAAAACTGACAGTGCGAGACAAGTATTTCCAAAAGGTACTGCGCATAATACCGACAGAGGGGATGAAGATTGATGAGGATGGACTATTAGTATGGGTTCCTGGAGAGGAGAAGAAGGAAGAGGAGCAATGATGATTAGCATGGACAGCGGATGGCAAATGTCTACATTTAGAGGTGCTGTTTAGGCGGGTTATAGATGGGAAAGCATGAATGAAGTTATCACGAATAAATATTAGGCATTGTTCTAGTGCAACAGCATGGAGATTCATGTATGACGAGACGCCGTGTTAATGTCTTTAAGGGAATGACAAGGTTTGACAAGATCAACGGGTAACGTAAAGGCGTTACAAGTATGTGTAACGTTCTAAACGTGGGTGCAATTTTAATTAACGTCAGATATCTGATGGGTGAGGAAACAGAGTTCCTCCGTCTCTTCGGTCGTCGGCACTCAGTAAAGAGCGTGAAATATTAGAATCACGGAGATAAGATAACGGAGAATGGTATTGAATCCGAAAAATGAGTGACTGGGCTTGAGCGCTAAAATAAGACGGTCTAGACCGGACCAGACCAGAGCCCCAAGTCAAATCTATGATGATGACTGATGACTGATGACCGAGCTTGGCGCGGGATGCAGGCTGATGGACTGGGGGTTTGAAGATCGAGTTTGACGTCAAGTGGGGATTGTCGTTTATTATTAACGGTTGAGAGAAGAGAACTTGTACGAATATTACTCTGTACTCTGTACTCTGTACCGTACCTACAAGTTGACGGTCAATGTGGTGATCGACTAGATATGTGGTGAGATGCTTATGCTTGCTGCATCTTGAAATCATGATCCAAATCAATGACCCTTTCAAAGAAAGAAACTTGACTCCTTCGGACATCGGCCTTGGAGAATTGTCCGACCCATGCGTGGACATGACAGTTCAGTTCAGTTCAAACTCGGCTATTGAATGGAATCAGCCCAATTTTACTGGGTCCTCTACTCTACTATAATCTAATTAATTTGTCTCTTACTTTTTTACTTTGGCTTCAGCTGAGACAAGCCAGTAGGTACTGTACTGTACTGTACTGTAGATTGCTTACCGGAACACGGACGAATAGTTTACCGTGTCTCCACGATTTCTTTCAAGTCTGGCTCGGATAATATTCAGAATTGTCCATTTTTCGGACTAAACAAGGACGAGAAAGGGGGTAATATTTGCTGTGCATCAGATCGTAGCTTGATGAAGCCAATAATGAATTGACACTGACACTTGGTATCCGTACATTTCCTTAGTTATTTATACAATCTCTAGCCCGTCTCCAAATCTTTCCTCTTGTTCTCGTTACCTATACTCGCCATCCGCGTTTCCTTCGCCTTTTTATTCCATTGCTACCTAGGTACCTAGGTAGTTGCTCCTCCCAAACGAGAAAAGCAAACATCTAATAAAAGTCCTCCCTTTTCTTCTTTTTCTTCTTCTTCTTCTTCTTCTTTCCAGTTCCCTCCCAAAACAAACGAGAGCAATCTTGGTTGCCCCGGACCAGGCCGAGACCGATCTAACGCTATTATCAATTGCTTGAACGGGTACAGATACAGAGTACATAAACTAGGATATCCCTTCTTCTTGGCTTTCTTTCTCTACCACACCAGATCTGTTACAAGAGAGAGCATCACCAATGGCGACAACTACACCCGCCACGGCGCCAACAAACGCCATGGTCGAAGAGACTCGTCTCTCATCTGATGAAAAGACTGAAGTCGGCTCTAACAACATCATGGATACAACTACCGACAACAAAGAGCCACAAGCTGGCGCTGGCTCCATCAACGCTAACAATGCCAATCCCGCTAAGGGAGAGCCTCAATATCCTGGCGCTGCCAAGCTCACTCTCATTATCTCATCTCTCTGCCTCGCCATCTTCCTCGTTGCTCTGGACCAAACCATTATCGCACCCGCTCTTGGAGCCATCACTGCTCAGTTCCAGAGTGTCAAGGATATTGGATGGTATGGTTCCTCTTACCTTCTCACCACTACGGCTCTGCAGCCCATGTACGGAACTATCTACAAGTACTTCAATGTCAAGATTGCCTATCTTGTCGCAGTCTTCATCTTTGAGATTGGTAGCTTGATCTCGGCGGTTGCACCCTCTTCTGTTGCCTTTATCGTTGGACGAGCTATTGCAGGAATTGGAACGGCTGGTCTTTTCTCTGGTTCCATCGTCATCCTGTCCCTCATCATGCCTCTTGAGAAGCGACCTCTTGCCTTTGGTCTTATTGGCGGTATGTGGGGTATCGCTTCCGTTGCTGGTCCTCTGCTTGGTGGTGCCTTCACCGAGCATGCCACCTGGCGATGGTGCTTCTACATCAACCTTCCCATCGGCGGCCTCGCCATGGTCATCGTCTTCTTCTTCGTCCATGTCAACCGCAACAGCTCCGATAGCGTCAACTTGACTTTCATGGACCGTATCCGCAAACTTGACCTTGCTGGCGCTGCTATCTTCATCCCTGCCATCGTGTGTCTTCTCCTCGCCTTGCAATGGGGTGGTGCCGATTATGCTTGGAGCAACTCGCGCATTATTGGTCTCTTCTGTGGTTTCGGAGCCATGATTGCTATCTTTATCGGTATCCAGTTCTGGAAGGGTGACGAGGGAACACTCCCTCCTCGTTTGTTCAAGAACCGCAACACCCTGGCTGCCATGGTCTTCGCCATGTTCTTCGGTGCTGGTTTCTTCCCTCTCATCTATTACCTTTGTAAGTCCTAACAGTGTATATCTTTCAATGCTTCAACTGACAACGTCCCAGCTCTCTACTTCCAGGCTATTCAAGGTGTCAGCGCCGTCCAAGCTGGAATCAAGATTCTCCCACTTCTCCTCGCTACCGTCCTTTGCTCCGTCGTCACTGGAGGTCTCATCACCGCCATCGGGTACTACAACTTTATCATCATCCCTTGCATGGTTCTCTACACCGTCGGTTGCGGCATGCTCACCACCCTCGATGTCAACTCTCCCCTTAAAGAGTGGTTCGGCTACCAGGTTCTCGCTGGTCTCGGTATTGGTGCAGGCTTCCAGATCGGCGTTCTCATCGTACAGACTGTGCTACCTCAGGAATGGGTTCCCGTCGGTACTGCCTGCGTTCAGTTCGCACAAGCTTTTGGTGGTGCCATCTTCATTGCGGTCTCTCAAACCGTCTTCCAGAACGGTCTCATCGACACAATCAAGGCTGATAACATTGGTATTGATCCTACGATTTTCCTCAACAGTGGCGCTTCGGAGATTGAGGACACTTTGAGAAAAATGGGCCGTCTGGACGCTCTGGACACTGTCCTGGAGGCATACATGAAGGGTCTTCGAGACACCTTTTACATTTCCCTGGCCTGTGCTGCTTGTGCTCTGATTTCTTGTCTATTCTTCCAATGGAAGTCTGTCAAGAAGGGACCTGGTGGCGAGGACAGAAAGGCCGAACCTGCTGTGCCTGTTTGATTTAAAGGAATTATGGAATAATTATGTTATGTATGGAATGATTTGGCACAAATACCCCAGTTATCTCTCTGCTCTTGACTTCAGTTGGCGTACTTGATGATAATATCCATAGACTAGTCAGTTAATCAAAAGTTATCCTGCAGTACTTGTATTTGCTCATTGTGTATCATCTGGTGGCATACCCCATGAAACTCGCGCTCTTTTAGCTCTTGTCTTGACCCCAGTAGCAGCCCCAACAAATCTGAGCACCCAATCTTTCACCTGCTTGGCCTTTTGCAACTGCGGATTCATCTGACCGCGCCCTGACAACTCCTTAGTCGAATAGAGACCAGATCCGTCTCGTCTCCATAGCAAGCTGACCCTAGTCATGCCTCTTCGCAGACTTTGGCCGTATACTTTGTTTTGGAATACGTGCAGGGCAACATTTTGCATGAGAACGACGTCTTGACGGCGTAGGGCCCCAATCTCAGCGGCGGCAGTGTTGTGTTCTTCGAGCCAGAATGTGACAGCGAATCCTGTCTTTGTGTCGTCGCCGAGTAGAATCTCTACTAGAGATAAAGTACGACCCCAGCGCGTCGTGACTGTTCGAGGTTGGGCGATAGATATTATTCCAGCAATGATATTGAGAGTAATTGTTTGGGGATTCAAAGCCAATATTTTTGATGCACAAGGTATATCTTCCAAGTCAGAAAGATGCGAGGGCGCGGACTCAGTCGCATCAGCTCGGACTGCAGCAACAGTAGTCATAAAAGAAGTCTCCTCAAAGGAAGTCTCTTCAAAAGCCGTTTCCTCAAAACTGTCAAGCCTCGATGAAGGCAGCGGGTTATGCACGGCCAAAGAGTGATCGTAAAACTGCGATAACAGCGTTTCTGCCTCACCTTGTTCAAAAGACTGTGAATGTTTATTAAACGAGACTTCGGCCGTGGTGAAGAATTCAGATTGGTTGGCGAGGTTGATACTGATATCGTGTGTTTGACTGAACCCTGTATGAAGAGGTTTTCTGGTCAGAGGGAGAGACCGCCATGGTGCGAGGTTTTGCAATGGCGCAGGTGCTGATTTGGAAGGGACCAGCCCTAGAAATTGGGCAAACGAGTTGTCGATTTGAGTTATCGTACATGACTCTGAAGTTAGAGATGAAGATGGCGGTGCACCTGCGAATAGGAGCAGTTTTTGTGCCATGACCAGCTCGTCACGCCTGGCCTGGATAGTTTGAAGAGGAGTCTATTTGAAGCATTTCATGATTTATACCGGAGCCTCATTGATGAAGAAGTAAAGTAAAGTGAGGTGAGGTCCAGTTAAGGTAAGGTCAAGGATGCAATGCAATGCAGGGAAGAGAAGAGAAGAGAGATCGACTTCCACTTCCCGGGCGCAGGTACCGAGGTATACTAGGTACCTAGGTACCTAGATATGTAGGTATGATTTTCCCCACCCCCACAACTCCCGTCCCGTTGAGTTACCAGTGCTCCATCACTTGGACGTCTGCCTTACCGAGGTCGCATTTATTCAATCTTCAATCTTCATATAAAACATTTTGTACCCTACTAAACGAAGGACTCTATACGACTATTTTAATCAAACCTTGCCAGCAATTTCATTTACGCCATTTGATTGCAGTGCTACTTTTATCATGTCCTCCTTCCCATTCAACATCCAAGAGCACACAATCGAGGCTTCACATATACGCGAATACGCCCGCGCAACATCGCACTCTCAAGATGAGAAGCTCTACCTTCACATAAAGCAATATACACCCAAGGACAACACCAATCCTCAAAAAGGCGATGTTACCATCATCGGCGGACATGCCAATGGCTTTCCCAAGGTAGACCATTCAGAATATTCGTTCATAAGAAATACGTGTTAACTTTCTGCTTCTAGGAACTCTATGAGCCTCTATGGGAAGAGTTCTACCATGAATCCAAGCGGCGAAACATCCGCATTCGAAATATTTGGATAGCTGATACAGCATGGCAAGGAAAAAGTGGTCTCATTAACCAAGATGCCCTTGGCAATGATCGTAAGACTCCCTCTCCCTTTCACTCAAATCTGCACATGCTAACACTCATATAGCAAGCTGGCTAGACTATGCCCGCGATATCCTTCACATGATAAACACATTCCGTCCACCACCACCAATCATGGCAATGGGTCACTCCTTTGGTGCAAACGCTCTCACAAACGTCGCGCTTCTTCACCCTCGCGTCTTCACATCTCTTGTACTTCTCGACCCGGTCATCTCTCACTTTGCTTCTACGCCCGGCGCTTCGAGCGCAGGCCCTGCGGCAGCAAGTATGTACCGTCGCGAAGTCTGGCCTTCTCGCGCAGAAGCGGCAGCATCTTTCGGTCGCAGCGCCTTCTACAAGACTTGGGATCCCCGCGTGCTACAGCGCTGGATAGAGTACGGTATCAGTAATGTGCCAGGCGAAGAAAGCGTAACCTTAACCACGACGAAACATCAGGAGATCTTTACTTTCTTGCGTCCAAGCTGGCAAGCCTATGACGCCCAAGGCAAGGATGTCGTTCATCCTGAACATGCGCCCGATCTCGATACAAGTCTCAACCGGCGCTGGTCAACGTATCCCGTCTACCGTCCCGAGGGCCCCAACACTGTTGCTCGCCTTCCTAATGTTCGACCCAGTGTTCTATATGTCTTCGGTGGAAAGAGTAACGTTTCTCCGCCAGAATTGCAGGATGAAAAGATGGCTCTTACAGGAACTGGGGTCGGTGGTAGCGGTGGTGAGGCACAGGGCCGTGTCAAGAAAGTCGTTGGCGAGAACAATGGCCACTTGGTCCCGATGGAAGATCCTCGCATGTGTGCCGCCGCCGCAGCTGATTGGGTCAAGCTTGAACTTGAGCGGTGGTGGGCAGATGAGCGTCAGTATGAGGCATGGGCGACCAAGTCCAAGAAGGACAAGACGACCGTCTCAGACGATTTTCAAAAGTACATAGGCAAGCCTGCACCCCGCCCTAACAAGGGCACCGTGAAGGCAAAAATATAGATAGACGAGCGCGTTAGCTTTGAAAGACACTTCTTAAATACCATTACAGGAACGTACTTCCTCAGTTGATAATCAATTTATTGCTGCAGACTCCTAATTTTTGCGTACAAAATGAAAGACTAGAAACTATTGTCGCTATCTTTCCCAACCTAAACAAAGAAGGCATAGGCAAAACAAACCAAAGCAGACAGTCAAAGGCTAGTAAAGGAATCGCGCTGCTACATCCCAACTCAAATTCTAATACAGAATCCGACCTTCCCAGAGTACGCCGACTCTTTGCTTCTGTGAGCGATGTGTGTGACTGAAGAATGGCTCCAGCATTGATACCGCAACACACTTCAGATATAGTACATCGAATTGGCCAAATTAGGGTGGACCTGCTTTGAACCGCTTGTGCTTCCTCCTGGCCCAGCAGTGATGACGCTTTCGTCGTCGCTAATCTCAAAGAACTCAGGTCGGTAAAATCTCGATCGAGTACAAACAATGTCTGAATAGTAAGCCGGGGGACAAATACTTACAGCCTTGGTGGCTCGGCCAAACAAGTAACAGAGCTCATGGGTATATCTCTCGAGTTCGTTGGCTGCCTCGCTTGCGTACTTCGCTCGGAAGACCTCATCTAGCAATACAGTGTAGTGCGCAGGGCGAGCTGTGCCCTTGATACTGGAATGAGCAGTGAGATAGAAGTCCCAGTATCGAGCTTGTGTGACACCTCGATCCACAACAGTGCCATTTTCGATGTTGCTCTTAGATGTCATGCTCTCGGCAGAAGTGGGATAAAAGCGAGTATGATGGCGCTTTACGGATACAATCAGAGTGATTCTGGGCCCTTTGTTCTTCGTGTACTTGGCATTACAGGCAATGCGAATGCGCGGTAACTCTTTCTGTAGAACTTGAGCAAATTGCCCCTCCGACACACCGTCACGGAATATAACTATATTCTCGGGCAACTGTTGGTTGTTGTGCTTTTGCCAAAGATCGAGGCGGGACATGAAGGCTTCAGTCAAAGTCTCGTCTAACATCTCCTGCTTGGACGACTGCTCCCAAGAGTAGGCTGGCCATTGCCCCATATCTCGGTCAATGGTGGCTACCAGGCCGACTAAACTAGGAGCAGCATCGCTCTTGTCTGAGGACATATTGGTTGGGTGAGTGACATCGTAGCCTGCAACCATTGTTTTGCCCTCTTTGATGAGACCAAACTCGTTATGAAGCTTGTGGTTCACGCCACCTGCCTTCAAGTTCCATTTGAGAGCGGCATTAGCGAAGTATGCCAGCGGGTTCTTTCCTGTTCCAAACTTGTCGCCTTGAACACAGCAAGTGTGTATGCCATAGGTGCAGTCACCCAGTGTCTTGATCCTGCCATAGTATTGTGACTCTGTATTGCCAAGAATCACGAGTACGAATTCGATGTTTGCTCGCTGAGCCCATCTGAAGAAATTTTCCATGTCTCCTTGAAGAAATTCATTCTGGTTAATGATTTCCTTGGGAGGCCTTTGAGGCTCGCCGTTGATTGCAATATTCATCTGTTTCATGGCCTGAGCAAAGTCTTTCACGGTACCGATCTGAGCAGGCCCGTTTCTGCTTGGGTTGACATTGACATAGGTCCACTGTGAAATAGGCTTGCCGGGTTTGTACACCTTTATGGCTTTCATGTTCCAGGAACCTTCTCTTGGGAAAACCTGGATAGGCTGCTTTTTGGAGTCAAAGTAGGAGACACCCGGAGAGGTGAGAACGCGTCCCTGGACGGTGAGCAACTGTTTGCCAACTTGAATACCGAAATCGCCCTGGACCAGTTAGCCTCTTTTCCAGAAAGCGTGCCATGACTATACATACCAGCTTTTCGTCATCGAGGCCCAAAGCCGCCCGCGCATCAGTTACAATGGATAAGGCGTTGGCGTATGGCGATCGGCAAGCAAAGTTGACCATCGCGGTCGATTCGCGGCCTGTCAGCTTCGCCTTAATTGACTGCCCTGGGATGATTTGAGCAAATTCTGCCGGAGTGAAATTTGGGTTTGCGGCAGTGCCAAGGTTGAGAAGAGGATGATCCTGTAAGGTTGCATTGTATTCTGGGTAATTGTTAGGATCGTCTCAGTGTAGGGGATAATAACGTACTCTTTTTGTAGTATTGTTCAACAGTGATATATTTACCGCCTCCATTGCCGTCAGATTCAAAGAATTGTGCTTCTCGTGGCCCGGGATAATCGAACCCTCCCGTAAACTTAGGAGGATGGTCCTTTCCACGACAAGCTCGTTCAATCTCAGGTGCATAAGCTAGGCCATAGATTGCCTTGGGTCGGTATATCACTTTCCCGTTGGAAAGTTTCATTTGTGTCAACACACGGGTCTTGGGAAGGAACTTGTTGATCAACCTGCATCTCTGCTTGCTTGCTGGCCGAATCCCCAGCTCCGTAAAGATCTTGTCACATTTGCCGTCAATCTTGAAGATACCGTGAGTGACGTTTGTGTTCAGCAGAATTCGACCAGTGCCTAAGCGTACGGACTGGAAGAATCCACGGGCAATCTGTAAGGGTCTCCCGTAGGTTCTCAGATCCTCGACGATACCGCCATCCTTGAAAGAAAAGAAGCGGGATCTTCCTACAGCGCTGGTATTGTTGTTCGACCTCGGACCAAATCCGAATATGACGTTCAGGGCATCAACAACGTCAGGGTATTTGGGGAATGCCAGGGCTTTGGCCGCATCATCACTGTCGGTAGAGCTATTTGGAGTGTCGTTCGAAGCACCAGTGGTCGAGTTGGTGTACTTGAGCATCTCGCTGACTTGGATTTCGGCAGGACCATGCAAAGTCACTTCAAAAACTTCGGTCTTGTCAAGCTTCGTGGCGGATGGGAGGTTTACTTGGATCGAGTTCTCAAGTCCGAGATCAAGCTTGCGTAAGGAAATAAGCTGTGACGCGAATTCAGTCGCAAGGACCAATGTCTGATCATTCTTGGTGAGCTCTTTCAGAGTTGCCTCGATAACCAGATAGAGCCGGCGGCCCTTGACCTCGCGGGGTGCGGGGTTCTTGGGCTTCCCTGGCTTCCCTTGTCCCTTTCCCTTTCCCTTTCCCTTTCCCTTAGGCTGGGCGACGGGCTCGTCGGCCTTTTCTTCCGATTCGGTCACAAGCTGCTTGATGGACATGGTGTATTTGTAGATGACGGGGATTTTGGCGGTGACTTCATAATAGTTCGCCCACAAAGTGACGGGGCGACCTTTGCTTCCGAATGCAGGTCGAGGAGGAAACTTGCCCAAGTTCTGCTTTTCTTCCACTCCCAACTTGGACATCGTTGACGCAAGTTGGGCGACGGAATCGTTTTGGTTTCTGACCACCTCGTTCTCGAGCTTGGTGATGGCAGCGTCCGGTTGAGGAACACCAGATGCAACCCTGGAAGAGTAAGTGTAAGCAGACAATGATATACCAACTTGGTCAAAACTTACGTGAAGACAGGCGGCTCATTCGAGGGTGCTCCTCCACCACGACCTCCTCTGAAGCCTCCCCTTCCCCGATCATAACCACCGCGGCCACCTCTAGGGCCACTGAAGCTGCCACGGAAGTCACCACGGCCTCCATCGCCGCGTCCTCGGCCGCCACGGAAACCGCCATCGCCTCTTCCCCCTCGGCCATCTTGGTAACCGCTGCCACGCCCGCCTCCTCGGCCATCTTGGTAACCGCCGCCGCGTCCGCCTCCTCGGCCATCTTGGTAACCGCTGCCACGCCCGCCTCCTCGGCCACGGCCTCCACGTCCGCCTCGGTCACCTCTATCCGCCATGGTAAGAGAGTGTTTGGGTGTTTTTGGTATGTATGTAGAATGAGGTCAAGATGTGAGGATGTGTATTCTGAAGTCCAAGAAAGATCGTTGATGGAAGATAGTTTCTGCTCTTAGTGCGTGTCTCAAAAAGTAAGATTGATGAGAGAGGAATTGGAGGGGAGGGTTTGGATGCCTTTATATAAAAGCAGTTGTGTGATAAGGTACCTACTCACTCATTCACAGTGCCGTACCTAGGTACGTAAAGCACGGTAGGAACAGGGAATCAGCAACAGCAACCAAAGAGCTGTGTTTGCAGTCACAAAGTCGGAAGGGAGTTCCTGCCTGGCTCTGAAAGTGACCGATCACTAGAACCCAAGAAATGAGCCAGTCTGTCACTATTTCCAAATGATAAAGAAGCAAGCCTCAGCTTGCGGTGGTGAAATGATAGGAAGGTGGAGAGAAGGAACTAGGTGAAGTCGGTAGCTGGGATTAGGCCGGGAGGACTATGACGGGCCGCTAGTCCAGCTCCTTCTTGGTGGAGCAAAGCCAAGCGAAGACGATAGCCCGTCACCTACTAGGTACCGGTAGGTAGGTATCCGTACAGGTGCTTTAATTGATAACGTGCGTTGACAATGAGGGGTCCAATTGATGGGAAATATAAGGTAGGCGGGTTATACAGGCAAGTTTTTCTCTTTCTTTTCTTTTTCTTTTGAGAGCCTTTATTGTATGAACAAAGAGAATTAGGCTGGCTATTTCCCCCCTCTCTTTTTCTTTTTCTTTTTCACATTCTATTCTCTTCTACGCGCCCGACTAGGTAGGTAGGTTTTGTTGTGTAACCCTCAGCATGGTCGGCCTCCCAAGCTTACCATGATCGTCTTGCCGTACATCAAGTTGCTGGTGAGTTGGCGTGACACCTTCAGCTAGCCATATTGAGAGGCAACTTGCAGTATGTCAGTTTTGTTTTTGGGCCAGCAAGGTTTCCTGTTCCATTATGAATGTGACTTCCCTAAAGTTATTCAGCATCATTGTCTTTGACAATGCAATCATAAGGCTCTACAGTATATGTCTTACAGTGCACCTAGAGTACCTAGGTATTGAGTTTCGTGTTATGATGACACGTGCTTAGGTTCCGTCCTTCGTCCATGGTATCATTGTGCTTTACAACCGATAGAAAGCATGCTTGCTTGCTTCCAGGTTGGTTGCTTGCTTGCTTCTTCTTCACCCACAATGCCGACGCCCAGCATTGGCTAGGCTGTATAAACATATCTAGGTACCTACATAGAAAGGCTGTACGTACAGTATAGGTACCTCAGGTAACAGGTAACTTATGACGAAAGTACGTACATGTTTCGAATAGACGAATACCTAGGCAGTCTGATTCAACAATAGATCCTGAAGGAAACGGGCTGGGCAATCCGCCGTCGCGGTCAAGTGCAGACCCCTCAGGCACCATCACAATCACTGTTGGACGAGATACCACCAACAGTCCCGTGCCTTTCCGATAAGTCGACAGAGATGACAGGGCTCATGTTTGTCTGATCCGTACTAAATCTCTACACCTGCAATCAGCTCTTCATCCACTTGATTTCCCAGATGCGAGACCAGCCCTACGGGTTCGGATAACCAAACATCCAGACAACACATGGATCGTTTGAGCTTGAGCAGCTGCAGCCGCAACTCGTCGCGGATGTACTGTAGCCTCGTACAAGGGGATATGTTCCCTTCAATTCGCCCCATTGCCTGGTGTTTGTCCTGTGTCTGAATCTCCCCATGCTATTCAGCTCAGTCACTTACATGGACTCTTTTTGTGTAACCTGAACAGATATCATGAAACTCAGAACCGAGATGAGGCTCTGAATCCCTCTTGCTTAGGAAACTTAAATCGAAAGGTTCCGTAAAGGTGTACTATCTCCAGTAGGAGACTCTGTGCTGGTTAACCCCGTGTCGATGCTGTACTATCGTCGTAGCTCAAGCGATGCTCGGTCCCTTGCATGGTTTAAACACAGCGATACAAAAGGTTGTATTGAATGTCTTCAACTACATCGCAATAGTTCTAGAATGTTTTTTGAGCCTTTCACTCGTTGGTGAATCACAAACAGCAATCAAAAAGATATTCCGTCACCCTTATGCTAAACACAAGTATTTCAAGGCAAATGGACCACCAGAAGATCAGTCCTGTTAACTACACCAAACTACAATCGTATGACGTGATTCGCAAAAGCGCAGACAATCAGAAGACAGGACATTAAGCAATCCTGGGTTGGGCGGCACGAGACCGAACATAGACCCTTCAGCGTTAACACTACCATGTGTACTGGTCAGAGGGGGTTTTATATCTGCCCTTGCAGAAGTACACCTTGCCCAAAGAGAGGAATTGTACCTCACAGACTTATCACGCAAGGTCACGTTTACAGGATCGAGGTCGACACGATTGCCTGGGACATCTGCGACTGGTGGATTGTGAATGGTCCCCCTGAACAAGTTCTCAACCGGTACCTCAAACCCAGCTGTCAATACTTCACATGGCACACACTCATGGTTCCCTCATCGCTTTGTCCTGAGTGTCAATCCACTTGCACAGAAAAGAAAGAAGTTGAGGAAGAAAACAGCCACAGTGATAAGAAAGCGTCGCGGAAGGCCAGAGGCAAAACACCGAAGCAGTGATGGATTCTATTCACACATGATCCCTCGGTTCTCTTATATGATGGCGTATTTCGGATTTTTAGATCCAATAGAGCATCACTAGTGACTGAGGTCATGATTCAGGGGCAAGTTCTGATTATATATGTTCAAGCCATGGTGTACCTTTCCTTTTTGTACTTGGTGGACATCCCAAGACAGAGAGCAAGAGTAAGATCAGATTTGTGATATTTGTCAAGAAGAAGGCTGCGGAGAATTAGACCTGGGCGGTGATTGTAAGTGCAAAGCTGTCAATGGATTAACACACAGCCAAGGTTATATAAAAAGGATATAGATATACTACATTTTAACATGCCACACTTTGTATGTGGTATATCCGGCGAACAGAGTCCTGTATGGTTATGCTGCATTTTACAACTCTTATGAGTCTCTACGTGCTCAAAGTGTGACGTTTTCACTACTGTAATCATGTAACCCACGATTTAGCACAGTATTTCCTCATTTATACCACTGCCAACTCCATTGTTCTTCCGATGCAGACATTCTATTTCAAATTTCGGCCTATCGACACAACTGGGCCTTCGAGTTATATGCAGCCAACTTTAATCCTTATCATGTCCTGCAGTCGCTACTTTTAGTATGTCATCCTCCAATCCCGACACATGATGGATCTCAATCCCAGCATCCTCTAGCGTCTTGCGACCCGTGTTCTCTCCCACAAAAGTCTCGGGTTCTTGGACACCGACATAAACTTGGGTGATCCATGACTTTTGGCGTAACACTCTCTCGACGCAGGGTAGCTTGCCGCTCAGCCGTTTAAAACATGGCTCTACAGTAGTGTAAAGAGCATGGGGGGTGTCGAATACGTCTGAGAGGTTCTCTTCAATGGTGCAATGCTGTTCAGCAAGTTTCATCAGACATGTCTCCTCCGCATGTGTATTTCCAGGAAGTTCCAGAGTGTATCCTTCGGCAATAATAGTGTTGTCGTTAAGGCGCACAATCAAGGCACCCACGCGAAAGTTGGTGGGTTTAGGGGGGGAATTATGTGCCAAGCTCAATGCCCGCTGCATAGCAGCATTGTGGTTTCCAGGCTCTAATGTAGTCATTTTGATGTCGAAAATGTGTGTTGTATAAACGAATCCAGATGGGGGATCTTCCTGAATGCTCCGTTTCCAGTCGGTGGGGCTTAAGCTCCGATGACCGAAGGCACTTAAACATCGGCCCCACAATATCGTATCAGCGCGTTACGACGCGTCTTCTGCGCCAGCAACGAGCTTGAGCTTGAGCTACCATCAGCGTGTATCTCTGCTGATACATCACCAATCGAAAGTCAACAACAGAATCATAATGTCAGATCACCAAGATATTTTGGAGAGCGAGCCTCCGACTATCGATCCCTACGAGGTCCTGAGCCTTGAGAGAACAGCGACAGGCGATCAGATCAAGCAAGCATACCGAAAGGCTGCTCTCAAGAATCACCCAGGTTTGTCTGATCTGTGCTACAACACAGAAGTCATTTTCTAATAATTTGTGGTAGACAAGGTACCTCAGAACCAAAAAGAGTCTGCGCATGAGAAGTTCCAAGCCATCGCTTTCGCATACGCCATCCTTTCAGACCCTGCCCGGCGCAAACGATACGACGAGACTGGTTCAACCTCCGAATCCATCGTAGACTCTGAGGGTTTCAATTGGAGCGACTACTACCGAGAACAATTCAAGGAA
The DNA here is from genome assembly GCA_004367475.1 of Fusarium camptoceras. Lineage (NCBI taxonomy): Eukaryota > Fungi > Ascomycota > Sordariomycetes > Hypocreales > Nectriaceae > Fusarium > Fusarium camptoceras. Next base: position 74,722 of record QGED01000133.1, on the reverse strand, counting down.
TCTGTGTCTGGCGATGCCATCGAGAAGTTTGCCAAGAAATACAAGGGATCTGACGAGGAGAATGGAGATGTCCTAGATGCTTATGAAGACTGCGAGGGTGACATGGATGCGCTATACGAGAGAGTTATTCTCAGCGATGTACTAGAGGACGACGACCGTTTCCGCGATATCATCAACAGGGCCATCAAGAGCAACAAAGTGCCCAGCTTCCCAGCTTACACCAAGGAAACAAAGAAGAAGAGAGAAGGGCGCATGAAGAAGGCACGAGAGGAAGCCACTGAAGCTGAGGACTATGCTAAAGAGCTCGGTGTACATGATAAGCTATTTGGCGACAAGAAGGGCAAGAAGAAGGGCAAGGGCAAGGGAAGTTCAGAGGATGGTCTGGCGGCGCTGATCCAAAAGAGACAACAGGACAGGTCCGAGAGTTTCTTGGATCACCTGGCCGAAAAGTATGGAGCTAAGGAAAGTAAGGTAAAGAAGGGCAAAAAGCGAACAGTTGAGGATGAGCCATCTGAGGAGGCTTTCCAGGCAGCTGCCTCTCGTCTGAAGGGTTCGAAGAGGTCAAAACGCTAAGGGCCGGATGATGATTATTGGCATTTCCCTTGACATGGGATGGCTTGGTGGTGTTTGGGCGTTTGTTTCGCGCGATAATACCTTTGATGTTCAATAAATTATCAATCAAGAAGCTTGGAATCTTGTTTATCTTATGTTTAAGTTATACCTGGTGATGGACACTAACTGGATTACACATTTGCCCTATAGTCTACATTTCAAACGTCGACCAAAACGGGAGGCGTCAAACTCCCGTAATGAATAGACCGGAAGGTAATTGCCATATCCGAAAGCGAGAAACCATGGTAGATCCAAAGATGCACATGACAACTTCAAATGTTAAAGTTGTTTCAGGTACTTGTAATTGACATCGTGATCGTGTCCGTCCTACCCTAAACATCCAATACTAAGTAGGTAGGTAGGTACTTTGGTGGGGCATGTCTAGGCCACCGTGAATATCAGGTCTCACTCCAGTTAACTTCCTTCCTTGCATGTCGGTTCATGCAAAAAGCACATCAGATCATCGATGATGCTAGGGAATGATAGACTTGTCACCTGAAGATACGCTGCTATCATGATGCCATGAGCGAACCGGACAAGCCCCCAATCTACCCTCGATACTGCTTTCATCTCGCACCCACCGTGAACCAATGGTGCCCCTTCCGCGTGACCGATGTCCACGGTCTTGATCAACACTCAGGTTTTGAAGGTGAACAATATATTATAGTACGACGATGGATTGAAATGACGACTGACGGTCTCAAGGTGAAAACTTCTACTTCTATGAGAACCTACCAATCAAATGGGTGCGCATAGTCGGGTTAGTCGTCGCCGTTGGCGAATTCACGGGTAGACGCGTCTATACCATAGACGATAGTAGCGGCGCATGCATCGAATGCACTGTTGCGATACCCATCTTTTCAGGGGAATATGATAATGCGACTGCAACAGGAGATGCTGCCTCGAAGAAAGCGGACGCGGACCCGCCACTGCCTGCTAATCCCTTTCCGACTATCGACATTGGATGCGTTGTCGACGTCAAGGGAGGCCTTTCCAATTTCAGAGACGAGCGGCAGCTCAATATCGAAAAGATGACTGTCCTACGGAGCACACAGCAAGAGGTTGCACTATGGGAAAAGAGGGTCAGATTCCAGTCCGAGGTTCTCGCCAAACCGTGGGTCCTGCGAAAAAGCGAAATTCGCAGATGTCGCCATGAAGCTGAGCGAAGCGAAGAAGCAGTGGACAAGAAACGAAAACGGATGACAGCGATGGCCAGATCTGGCTCTACGAAACAGGCATTGAGGTCGGCTGAGCAGAATGAGCAGAGTGACGAGAGGGTCAAGCGAGAGCCAAGCAAAGAAACACGTCTGGATCTTCGGCAAATTCTCGAGAGGGGCGGAAGAGGCAAATACAACGCGCTGGGATTGTGAGATGGAGGCGGAGAAGCTGGTACAAACTATTGCTCGGTTTGAGTTAGACAGGAGTTATTAGCGGGTATTGATGGGCAGCTGAAGGGTCTGGGCTATCTAGGGTGCTTAGGTAGGCTGTGCGCAATACAGCTATCACTGCCAAGTAGTGATTGGCATGGCCAAGGATGTACGGATAGAAGCTGTCGTGTTCTGGAATGCGATTTCGCAATTAATCAGCGTGATCGTCCTCGTGTGCTGAAAGGATTTCCATCACCAAAGGATTCATGGGGCAGCCTGGAACGGCTTGGTCACTAGACCAGTTCTGTCTCAGTTTATAACAAGTTTATTTTTGTTTCTGGTTTTATTTTTGAGACCTGGAACCCAGGTTTTGTGCAAATGTCACCCTGAATCAAGTGCGGGTTGGTTGTCTTAAAAGCCTTTTTAACGTATGGCATTATGAGTCAAGTGACTGTCTCACGGTAGAATCGAACTGCCTCTTTTATGAATGTTGATGTCGTATCAAGTCATTGAAGAGGTTGGAATAAGAGACAACAAAGACAGTAAAGCAACGTAGCAAAGAAATGACTCGATACTCATCAGCCGTCTCTATCGTGAGATCAATAGTGAGGCATTGTGCCGGGTGGAGATGATAGTCAGTATGCGAAACAATAACAGCTTCCAGGCGAAAAGCCTCCGAACCATCAACGTTGAAGGCTGAGACTTGATTCGGGAACGAACGCCAAGGACGTTAATGAAGGAGTTGAGAGGCGTAAACTTTGGACCTCAAGTCAAAAGCTGAAAAGTATAAGCAAATTTTGCAGAGCATTAGGCATCTAGCTAGCCTACATAGGAGTTGGTTCATCACTGCAAGATGTGGTAAGCGAGAAAAACCCCCTTGAATTTAATCAATCGCGAATCGATAGTTCCTGGAACTAATGCCAGCTTACCCAGAACGGCGCCCGCCAAGGAATAGTTTAGCGCTTGCTACTGCAGGCACACGCGGACGCCACAGACGAGCATCTAGGGGACTTCCTCTTTGAGACCTTCAGTCACATTCTCTCCACTAGGGGTCTGTAGGGTCTGTAGGGTCTGCAGAGCCTGTAGCTGTAGCTGTAGGAACGTGAACATGCGCTCCTGGCACTTGATTCGACTTGGTAAAAAAGACCCTGCCTTTGCTGTTCACGATGCTCTTTCCTATCCTTGAATGATACCCAAAGCAAAAGGAAAGGAAAGGACCAAGCTGTATAGAACACATGTTCAAGCTGCCTTGAGTCCTGAAATAGACGATAAAAATGGAATCATCTCCAATTATCCTTTCATTCTCTCAACCTCAAAAACAACGCACTTCAAGTTCCTTTCAATTGATCAAGTAAACCAGCATCTGACTAAACGCCATCCTAAAGAATACAATTTCTCCAATTGCTTACTACCCTGACCTCCATCACTACTCTCCGTCTGCATCCCACCGGCTTCTGAGTGGTCTGAACCCCTAGTATAATATTTCTTTTGGTGGGATTCTAGCCTTGGTCTAGCCTTCAGGTAAGCCACACTTATCTATGTTAATTACTGGACTGTTTGTATTCTGTGCCTCTGAGACACGTCCACTTCATTTCATTCTCCGATGCAAGTGCCTGCTAGTCCCATCAGTCGCGGCGCCACTCGACTAGTGGTTTTCCCTTCTCGATGGCGTCCAAGGAGCTTGAGCCTAGGAGCTGGCCCTTCGCCGATTATATTATAAGCTATGAGGCCCCCCTTGTCTTTAAGATCTATCTCCAGCTTCATCCAAGCCTCTATCATCTTGATCTCCCCAAAGTTGTGATCTCGTTGCTCAAAACAGACTCACACTTTGCATTTGCCCAACATGAGATCTCGCAACATTCTGCCTCTATGGCTTCTTTGGCTAACTCAGGGACAAGCTTCAGCCCTACCACAAGGCGAACAGAACTCACTCGATTCTTTGGACGACTCAAACCAAGAGTTCAAACGCGATCTCGAAACATCTGCTTTCGAGTACCTGACAACTTACAACAAGGAAGATATCATCCCGGTTACCGAAACTGTCAAAGTCAGCACCAGCAAGGCCGGCACTACTGCAACGGCTCAGGTTCTGCCATCTCTCTCCGACGTTGAGCCTCATACCGAAGGTTTTATTGTCACAGATCTTTACAACCCTTTCTACACCAAGCCTGCTGTTCTGAGTACTTCAATCCCCAGCCCGACAAGCCTTATCAAGCCTGTCAAGACTACTACCAAGAACGCAGAACCTTCCGGACTCTTCAAGATGGCTGCTGCTGCTGATATCTTTGCGAGCCCCATTGATACGAGTGCTCCTATGTCAATGTTTCAAAGGAAGACCACTCACCCAGTTTCCAAGCAAGCCGTTAAACAGAACTCCCCTATTGGAACCAACAAATTCTACTCCAACTTCTACCTGGAAGATCAAAACACTCCTGTCTATACATACCCTTACTCTCTCACATGGGCTAAGGGTTCAGGCCCAGCAGCAAGCTGGGGCATGGCTATCTCGCATATCGATGGAGATAAACGTTCATATGGTCCAGTTGGAGCTAACGGCGCCGTTGAATTCTACTCCAACCCCGTCGGTATCCAGTCCATGATCATCTCGGCCAAGGAACTTGGTAAGAACACTGTTCTGACCATGGACTCTATCACTCCTCACTATGCCAAGGCATACCTCAGCAAGGACAGCAAGTCGGCCGCTACAATCACCTTTCCTCTCTACCAGGGCAGCGTCTTCACAACTGCCTACTTCAGCGGCGGCACGCCCTGGATCCAGACTGGCGTCTACTTCCGAACTATGACTCAAGTGACAAAGGACCCTAAATCCAACGTGCGCAAGTATAACTTCGTCCTCGAGGATGGAACCACATGGCGCCTCTACGCCTACAAGACGAAGGGTGATCCTCTTACTCTCAAGGTTACTAATCAAGGTCTTGCTGCCTCAGCAAAGCCCTTCTACGGCTTTGTTCAGATTGCCAAGGACCCCAAGGTCGGCCAGTCCGAAGCGGTTCTTGACAACGGCTGTGGAATCTACGCAACTGGCATGACTATCAGCGGCACCAACGTTGGTTCTCAGGGCACTTACAAATTCAACTGGAGCAAAGCTGGTCACTCAACTGGAAAGCTCTGGATCTTTGCTCTCCCCCACCATGTCGACTCATTTGATACCACGACCAAGAAGGAGATGAGGACGTATACCATGCAAACCCTCACCAAGGGTGTGGCCACGGCTGTTGGCGGAGATTCTTGGACCATGGTCGAGCCATCGCTTCCCGTTAACATGGGCTTTGCTCCTTGGGACCCTGTCAAGGGCAGCCGTGGTCTGTCTACCAATGCCAAAAAGATCATTGCACCGATTGCCAAGTCCGAGGTATCTCAAGACATGGATCAACAGGCCAACACCGATTCCATGTACTTCTCCGGCAAGGTAAGTTATTGTCTCATGGATATGAAGGTGTATGAACTAACGAATGACAGGCCCTGGCCAAGTTCGGATCAGTCGTCTATGTCATCAACAACATGCTCAACGATAAGGCGTTGGCACAAGCTGGTCTCGAGAAGCTCAAGACTGCATTTGCTCGATTCGGTTCAAACAAGCAAAACTTTCCTCTTGTTTATGAGTGTAAGTTGCCAATGAAACTGCTTCTCACATTGACTAACTGGGTGAATCAGCTGTTTGGGGTGGAATAGTCTCCACTGCATCCTACGAATCTGGATCACCTGGGTCCGACTTTGGTAACACTTACTACAACGATCATCATTTCCACTTTGGCTACCATGTTCTCACTGCCGCCTATATCGGCTCAATGGATAGCAAGTGGCTTGCCGCCAACAAGGCGTATGTCAACACACTCATTCGTGACTATGCGAACCCCAGCACCAGTGACAAGTATTTCCCTCAATGGCGAAGCTTCGACTGGTATCACGGACACAGTTGGGCTCACGGTCTGACCGCCATGTGGGATGGTAAAGACCAAGAGTCAAGTTCCGAAGACATGATGTCCGTTTATGCCATGAAGATGTGGGGTACTGTGATTAAGGACACCAACATGGTCGCGAGGTAAGTTGTCTAAGTGACGAGGGTGGACGAAGGAAACTAACTCCGGATACAGAGCCAACCTCCAGCTTGCAGTCATGTCTCGATCTATGCAGGCCTACTACTACTACACTACGACAAACACCGTTCAGCCTAAGAACTTCATCGGAAACAAGGTGGCAGGAATCCTGTTTGAGAACAAAGTACACCACACGACCTGGTTCAGTGCAGACATGGAGGCGGTTCAGGGCATCCACATGATCCCCATTCTCCCATTCTCCAACCTTGCGCGAACCGGAACGTTCGTCCAGCAGGAATGGGACACTTACTTTAACAAGGGACGTGTCGACAAGTTCAACAACCTGTGGAAGGGTATAATCTACGGCAACTATGCTACAGTTCAGCCCAAGACTGCATGGTCTTTCTTCACAAAGTCTAACTTTGATCCCATCTGGATCGATGGTGGAGCTTCCAGGACATGGTATATGGCGTATGCCGCAGGTTAGTTTTACAACACTGAAATGACAGGAACATGACAGCTAATGATTGACACAGCATTGGGTGGCATTTAATGCGAACAACAAATCAATACTAGTGCTATGATAAGCAGGAACACCTTGTATAACACCAATTGAAGATAGACAGGACGGCACCTCGAAGGGAAGATTTTCTTTGTACATTTAGAAGGAGGAGGAATGTTGCTTTAAGCGTATAGAGATGCACAAGACGGAGAGTCAGATATCCCTGACCTGGCCGAGACTACAGTACATATAAACGGCAGGCAGTTACTGAGCCCTTAGACTGGGCAATTCCTACAATAATTTCATTCGTTAATTTTAATAATTTGCTGCATATTGTTTGATGTGACCCGACCTGACCCTGGCAGGAGATCTGATAATCAATTAAGGCATAGGACCAACCACGTGCTGAGAATGACAGGTCGATTAAGGTAGCTTGACTGGGGCGCAGTTGTGATGACCCTGAGAGATGTGCGCCAAGGCGGGGGGAATATTCGAGATGAGTGCCAAGATGCAGATTGCTGACACTGCCTCTCACGTCTCAGATTCAAGTCCAGAAAGATGAGCAGAGTGACAGACTGACAAGTTGTTATGTACAGTGTCCATAATTACAAGGTGGATCGAATATGGGGCAGCCAGAGTCTGTGCATGTTTCGAAAGGGTTCCTACCTAGGAATGGATACTGAAAGCAAAGGCAATTATTTCTTCCCAAAGCCTGTATCAGATGCAGGTGAGAAAACAGTGCAACATTCATTGCTTTGTTTTTACCTTGCTTGCCTGCCCATCTAATCTAGATAGGAAGTATACTGCGGACCTGTGAGACGACGGCTTGGAGCGATGCGTTGTTCCCTAGGAGATGCAGCCACAACGTTGATCCCAGTAGTTCGGCAACGTCGGACGAAACCACCTAGGTAGGTAAGTAGGATAAGCCTCGACGGTTACGCAAAGCAGAGAAGCAAGATGGAAAAAAGAACGCGTGCTATTACAGAAAATTGACGGCGGAGTCGATTGAGTACCGTACGGAAGCCCCATTCATGACGTTTAATAGAACTAGAGTTGGCTGGGGCTAGCCTCGGATATCTGCCCACAAGATAGGGGTAAAAAGAAGGGCCCTAGATACCTAGATAACAGGGGGAAAATAAAGTGAATCACAAAGCGGTTGATTAACTCTTTTATTATTATTATTTCCATATCATTGTACAATCAAAAGATATCAGCTTATTCATGAATTTCTTACAACTTAAGCGCTCACAGGTTCAATGTAAAGTAAAGTTTTAAGCTTTTTTGCTCAGCCATCAGCTGATTAGACTAAGCCGAAAGCCGCCCTGTTTCTCGTAGCCCGGAAACTGAAAGTGGCCTTTTATGGGTCAGGAGCTCAGAGAGGCACGCGCCGAATAAATGAGCATCAGTGACACAACAACCTGGCAAGGAGCTTAGAGCTTCTCATGTTAAAAACTAAAAAAGGGTTAAGTGGAGAACTTTGCCTCACCAGCTCTTGTCAGCGGACGAATGAGATTGGCTAATGGAGGACGTTGATCCTGGGAAAGCCCATGTCCTACGTCAACGTAGGTACTTAGCTCTTTCCAGGTTCCCTGCTTGCTCGTCGTACAGCCAAACCGACCAGTCTTGGGCCCAAAACTCAAAGCAAGGCAAGAGGCCTCCTGGGCAACGGACGGGTTTTCGTTTCTGCAACGTAACGCAACGCAACCATCATCGCTACTAGTCGATATCAACATCGTCACTTGGTAGTAAGTATCCGTAGCTTGACAGTATCTCCTTCTCCTCCTCCTCCTCCTCCTCCTCCTTCTCCTTCATCTTTATCCGCCCGCTTATTCCTTCTAACTCCATTGAGCAGGGGCCGAGCGCATCGATATTGTCACTGCCTCTTTCCTAACTGGATTGGATCGTCATCCGCCTCCATCTCAATCGCAATTCATCTCGTCGCGCGCTTTCCTGTTGCATTCCAGACTGATTTATCCGCACATACCTACCTACCTAGGTAGTCTACTTGGTACCTACCTACCTGATCGTCAAACCGCAAAAGACGCGGGGGAACACAGACAAAAGACAACACTTATCACGTTAGATTGATTTAGCCAGAAACAAGTCAAGCCATGGTTTGTGAGTGAATACCTTCCTTTTCCTTTTGTTCTCCTTCAAAGTATTAAGCAACATACTATACATCACCACCAACGCCATACCCACAAGCTCTGTGAATACTTTCATCAAGTTGTTACCCCTGGCATTGTGGAAAGTGAATCGTCATCTGCCTTTCCTTTCGGTCAAACTTCTTTCTCTATCTACCCCATCCATATCTATATCCATATCCATATTCATCCATCGCCGTCACCCATCCCTGCACTGCACCGCACTGAGCACAGAGTACCGAGTACCACACACATCCAGAACGAGACAAAGTGCAAGATTAGCTTCTTCCACGGGGGTCTCGACTGGAGACGCCACTCACGATATTGTGTTCGTATGTATCTTAATCTACTGCCCCGTGCTTGAGCTCTTGTCATTTCGTCCTTCTTCCAACTTCATTCCCACGCCTGTTATTCCTGTTCCTGTTGCTTCCCCTTCGACAAAGGGACGCCAGAGTACATCTAGCCCATCTATTCCTCGAATCCATCGAGTATATTGACAACGCGACAACAATTGACAAATCTATCCTTCGCCCTCAACTTGAGTCCCTTCATTTCAATAATGTATGCCATCTACCTCTCTTTCCCTTCATTTGAAACCCTGTCATCAGCAAGCGCTGTTACTGCACATGCGACTCTTCACACACGCGCCAACTCCAGGCATGATCTTCTCATCATTGTATATTGAAGATGGCGCAGCAGGGTCCTTGCCCTGTCGAGAGCAAACAAGCTCAAAGCAATCGCGCATGGGGAGGGAGCCAAGAAATCTAGCTCAGGCCAGACCCAGTCAGCCTACCATGCAGCCTTTCCCAAAGCTAAGCTTGTCTTGCCTCATTGAGCTTGACTGCTGATGGCTTAATTGATCTTCCTCCGCCTTTTGAAGTTCCAATACACGAGTTTATTTATCAATAAAACTAGATCGCTGACCATGTCGGTGACTTGATTCACCATATAGCTCATCCGTCCTTTGCCCTTCAAGTCAGACGATCAATGTCGAACAAACCAGCAAACTCCAGAACGGCCGACGAGACCAGCCCGCTCATCAACGGCGGTGCCTCGTCGGCTCTCCACGATACTCTTGGCCATCGCAATGGAAATGGGAATGGCAACGGCCATATCAGCCTTAGCCGAGACTCGAGCACCATGACTTTTCTCTTCGACTCAAAGCACACACCCGGTATCGATAATCAAAATATTGCTGTCAGAAGCTTGGCTTATTCGTGGCATATCGCCAAGGTCACTCTTCTTAGCAGTAAGTTTGCGACCATTTGTATCCAGGCGCACATGCATCTAACACCATTGTACAGACTATGTCAACTTTCTCTTAGTTATGGTGCCTCTCGGCATTGTCGCTGGCAAGATGGGCTGGGGCTCCACTGCTGTATTCACCATCAACTTCTTTGCCATTATCCCGCTTGCCGCTGTCCTTTCGTTTGCGACTGAAGAATTTTCCCTGAAGCTTGGTGACACCCTAGGTGGCCTGCTGAACGCTACTTTCGGAAACGCCGTCGAATTGATCGTCAGCATTGTTGCTCTCCAGCGAAACGAAATCGAGCTTGTCCAGGCCTCGATGCTTGGTAGCATTCTTTCTAACTTGCTGCTTGTCATGGGAATGTGTTTCTTATTCGGTGGCATTATCCACCGAGGCGAGTCTGGCAACGGAAGAGAACAAGTATTCTCTTCAGCTACCGCCCAAACGACCTGCTCTCTCATGACTTTGTCTTCTGCCTCTCTTGTCATCCCTGCGGCTGTAAGTTTAGCGACTTCATATATGAGAATCTGACTAACTCTTGTAGCTGTATGCCGTTCTTGACCAGAGTGGCTCTAAGGAAAAAGCCCAGAGCATCCTTACCCTGTCCCGCGGTACTGCTGTTATTCTGCTTTTGCTCTACGTTCTTTACCTTGTTTTTCAGCTCCGAACACACAGCAACCTATTTGATGCCGAGAACCAACCGGATGATGAGGATGCCGAGCAGGAACATGAGGAGCCCACCATCGGTCCCGTCGCCGCTGTTGCTGTTTTGATTGTTACAACTCTTTTAGTCACCGTTTGCGCCGATTACCTTGTTGACAGCATCGACGACCTTGTCACTACCTCAGGAATCAGCCGTGCGTTCATTGGTTTGATCTTGATCCCCATTGTCGGAAACGCCGCAGAGCACGTCACCGCTGTTGTAGTTGCCGTCCGTGATAAGATGGATCTTGCTATGGGCGTTGCCATCGGTTCATCTATCCAGATTGCTCTTCTGGTCACCCCCTTTCTTGTCATTGTTGGCTGGATTATTGGATCCGAGATGACTCTACACTTTGAAACCTGTAAGTTTGAAGGACCCGGCATTTGCAAGAGTGTTCACTTACAACTTTCTAGTCCAAACTGTTGCATTTGCCGTCTCTGTCCTTGTCGTGACTTATACGGTCCAGGATGGCAAGTCCAATTACCTCGAGGGTGCTATGCTTATGGGTCTCTACATTATTATTGCCTTGGCTTTCTACGCCACCCCTTCTGATGTGATGGACCCTGGCAACTGAACTAAGTGCTAGCACCAGACTTGGTGTCTTAAACATGCCTTTGAAAACTCGTGACTCGTTCCATCAAGTCACTTGAACTAGATATCCAGCGAAGCCGCTCTAAATGAGTGGTGTCGACGATACGTTAAACTACGACCAGATAATTGAGTCAATTTTTCATATTTGTATTACTAGGGAGATGCAGTCCGCTGGGCTGGACCGCGCATCTGGAAGTTTCAGACTTCAGCGAGTCAGGAAAGAACGGGGAGTCTCAGTCGCATTCGCAAATTTTCATTTTGTCAAAAGGAATAAGGTATGGCAACATAGTTTCGTCTCGCTAGGCTGGTCTAGCAGCAAGTTGCAATATGGGGATTTCTTGTTTATATCATTGGACTGCAAGGTCGGAGGAGTGGCGAGAACAGGAAAAGGTTGGCTAAACAATGAATCAATATTTTGAAGCTCCATTTGCTGTCCCAGAAGGCTCAAGCCCTACACTTTTCTGTCGCGCTGTTACTAAGTTCGTTGGATGAAGAAAGTCTTGTCTTTATAGTGATGTTTGACTCTTTGCTAATATAGGCTCCAGGCCCTGGTGATGCACTCACGCGTAGCCGACATAACGTTCGCTTTGTGATATGTCGATAGCTAGAATTTTATACCGTTTGACTAGATCATGTCACATGGTTATGATCTGGCTTCAGTTCGGTTCTCGGAAATCTGATTCCAAACAAGCAACATCTTATTACAGAACTATTCTCGTGCACCAAAGACCCAATCAAATCTGCACGAAGAGATCGATAAACCAAGCTTTTGATTCTCAACGCCAATTATATGTACCAGTATATATTTGTACAGTGTTCGTATTTCTAAGTCATGGGTTTGGACATGGGCGCAATAATGCCCTGCTTCATGAGCACACGAGGCTTGGTGCTCTCCTGGAAAGTCTCCTTTGTCTGCCATTCGGGCCCAACTGGTAGACGCAGTGAGCGCTCGTACTGTTGGCGAGACTCGAAGGGAAAAGGGAGCTGGGATGCGAGGTAACGGTCGTTCTGGGACATGTTAGTAAATGGCTTCTTTTTTCGAGGTCTGAAGATGTATAGTGTCTTACCTTTTTGATACGCTTCTCGTTGATAATGACCTTGTCCAGCTTGGCATCCTTCCGATCCTTCTTCTTTATACCGTCAACCTTTGTTAGGAAACGGCCTTGGTGACGCTTTTTCTCCTTCGCGCTCACACCATCACCAACCCACGATCCCCAACCAGGTAGTGTGTTATCAATGACTTTGTCGTCCTCTTCGTCGGCGATGGCCATCTTCTCGGCCTCAAAATCTCCTACGACATCTTCTCCGGCGAAAGCACGATCAAGCATTTCTTGATCACGGATCGCCATAGGGAGATGCAGATCTGTCTCCGACTCGACATCTGAAGCTTCATCGACAGTCTGGGCTTTCGACTTGGGCTTGGGCTTAGGTTTGTTGAAGCCCTCTTTAAGCAAGCCAGCGGGTGTAAGGTCAATGTCGCCAACGTTCGTGGCAGACTGGCCCTTCTTACGGCGCGTGTCAGCACGAGCCCATGGGCCTGCAGTTCCTGAGGTGGCGGGCCCGGATGAGGCTGTGATGTTGGGAATGGCAGGGTTGCTAGTAGCACTGTCGATGGTTATGTCGACTTCGTCATCACTGTCCTCCGACCTGCGCTTCTTGGGCGCTCGGGATGATGTTTCAAGAGCCGGCTTGAATGGCTTGCCATCTGCTGCACCGTATTGTCGTCGACCAATCTCCTCCAATTCGTCTGCAGATCCATCAAACTCCTCACCATCAAGTTCTCGTCGAATCTGCTTGATAAGAGCATCATCCTTCTCCTTCTTAGCAGCCTCTGCCTTTTGCATAAATTTCATGCCCATCACACCCTTTTGAGGCACACTCTCCTCTTCCTCAAGGGCTGCGAGGTGACGACGCAAAGATGCCTCACCGCCATCGGAGTCGCTGTCAGATCCAGATGTCGAATCGTCGGGGCCACCAGTGCGGCCTTCCTTTCTCCTGCGAAGCTCTTCGTCCTTGCGAGCCATCTCGGTCAAACCAGCACGGAATTCGTCATCCCACACAGCTCGCTTTGTCTTGTTACCAAGCTTGGCCCACTTGCTGTCCTTGTGTCGCTGACCAACACGCTCTAAAGCACGTCGGCGATCTTGGGCTTCACGCTCTGCTTCGGAATCGACCTCGCTATCCTCCTCCCCTTCGCGCTCACGCTCACGCTGCTTCCTGTGTACACGGTGGTAGGCCTTGCTCTTGATCTTCTTGATTCGCTTGGCTCGCTTAGCCTCTCGTGCGGCCACCTCACGGTCTATACGCTTGCGGGCCAGAGCCTCCTTGCGAGTAAGCTCGTTGCCCTCTTCATCGTATTGCTTGGGCTTGGGCTTCTTTGGCTTATCCATGGACAAACCGCTCTGCTCCATAATAGACATGATAGCAGACTCAAGCTCGTTACTTGGGTTCGAGGTGGTCAAGGGTCGTATTTCAGTAGTGTCGAGGCCAGCTGTATCCGAGTTCTGGGCTAGAGGGAACATGAGATGCTCGGCTCTTCGGTTTTGCTTAACTGTATCGTTCCATCGATCCAAAGTCTCATTGGTTTTCTCATAAGCTGCGCTTCGGTCGAGACGGTCCTGCTGTCTCCTTGCTAGAGGCACGTCCAGCTTCTTGGAAACACCAGGGCGCTTTTCCTTTTCTTCCTTGCCCATAAGCTTCATGGACTTCTTGATATTAGCGTCGTTAATGCCAGTCAGTCCAAGGTCGCTCAGACTAATCTTGGCTTTGGCCTTGGGTTTGTCGTCTTCATCGTCTTTCTGGCCCCCAAATTGCTTCATCAGGCTCTGCATCTTTTCTAAGTTTCCATTTTCGTCATCCTCGTCGTCGTCATCCTCGTTGTCATCCTCATCATCATCTTCCGATTCGTCAGAGGCATCGTCGTCAGACTCTGAAGATCCAGGCTGGTCCTTCTCCTCGGGCTCGTCGTCTGACTCTTCGAATTGATCAAGAGCAGTTGCTAGGTCGATTGCGTCTGCACCAAGGGTTTCGCCCTCATCGTCTTGGGAATCATCCTCAGAATCGTCGTCCTTCGGGCGTGTTAGACTGAGATCAGCCAGTTTTCATAAATCAACCTACCTCGCGCTGTGTTGTCTTGCTTCCCCGGAATGCGTAGCCATCGAACTTGTCTTGGTCACTGTCGCCAAACGCATCGTCACTCTCAATTTCAGAGTCCTCGTCATCCTCTCGTAGTCCTCCTAATTGCCATTCGTTTCCTTCGCTGTCGCTTCCAAAATCGGCATCATCTGCCGGTCTGCTAGGTCTCTTAACCTTCTTCCTTTGGGGTTCCTCCTCTTCCTCTTCCTCGTCATCCTCGTCATCGTCTCGACCATGCTTTCGCTCTATCTCGGCATCTAGTTCTCTCGCTCGAGGCGTCCGCTTTTGTCTTGGCGCGAAGTTTTCCTGCGCAATGCCAAATGCATCGAGCGCATTCTTTTGTGCTCTCGCTTTTGACTTTTTGTTGGCGGCCTTGGCTTTAGGGGCGGCCACAAGGGACCTTCCGTGAGCCTGTCGTCCACCCATGATAATTCTCGATCGTTGCTGTCCAAAATGTCGAGAGTTGTGGTGGGTTTCGCGGACCTGAGTTGCGACGTGAGATGGTCTCACAGTAACACTTTTTTCCAACTTTTCTGCCGTGCAAAAAAGTTTGGCGGTGAGATGACCCTTAGCGGGGCATCCAATGGACGGATCATGGCGTGTGAGATAAGCCTATCATGATCACTGTAAATTGCTGATTCTAGTGGGGTCCTTTCCCACTGGAACGGACCTAGTCCTGCACCGAATACCGAGTCACATCGGATCAGATGGATATCGACCTATTTTATTGAATGGCCGTTGTTCTGGGGTCGTATGATTTATAAATGAGCCACCAACTAATTCTTCATCCTCCTTCCAATTGATCTTTATTCACCTTTGGAACATTGGCTTCGACCATGGCGTCCTCTTTCGCCCCTGGGTTCCGGAGGTTACTCTTGCAAACCTCGATTACAGCATCTGGGCCTTCAAAGTTCTTCTTATGCAACCAATGTCTTCGAACTGCTCCCCGGAGTACGCCCTCCCGAGTCCTTAACGCCGTCCGATCACGATCGTACGTCGATGCTGCCGTCAACAAGTCAATTGGATCAATCGCCGAGCAGAAGCCTCCTCGTGCAGCCCCCTCTGTTTCTCAAGCCGCCAAGAAAGCATGGCCTGAGTCGAACCCTAAGGGTGTCGGCCTCTGGCTAATTGGCAGCGCCGTTAGTGTTTTTGGTATCGTCGTTTTTGGTGGCCTGACACGATTGACTGAGTCTGGGTACGTTAATTCGCTCTTTTGTGACAATTGAGCAAACCAGCTAACATCAT
The DNA here is from genome assembly GCA_004367475.1 of Fusarium camptoceras. NCBI lineage: Eukaryota > Fungi > Ascomycota > Sordariomycetes > Hypocreales > Nectriaceae > Fusarium > Fusarium camptoceras. The sequence continues at coordinate 59,116 of QGED01000133.1, read as the reverse complement.
GGCAGCCTCAGTATTACTGAATGGAGACCTGTTACCGGTTCGCTACCCCCCATGTCTAGGGAGGACTGGGACTCCGAGTTCGAAAAGTACCGTGCCTCGCCCGAGTTCAAGCTTCTCAACCCTCATATGAATCTCGACGAGTTCAAGAAGATCTACTTCATGGAATGGTTTCACCGTGTCTGGGGTCGTTTTATTGGCTTGACCTTTGTCATCCCCACTGCCTACCTAGTCGCTCGTCGCAAAGTCACTCCCAAGATGGCCCTGAACCTGGCTGGTATCTCTGCTTTGATCGGTTTTCAAGGAATTATTGGCTGGTGGATGGTCAAGTCTGGCCTCAAGGACGATCTTTTCGCTCCTGGCTCTCATCCTCGTGTCTCACAGTACCGTCTTACCACCCATCTTGCCACCGCTTTCGTCTGCTATTCTTGGATGCTTCTCTCTGGTCTAACTGTCCTGCGAACTCGCCGCTGGCTCATGAACCCTGAGGCAGCCATGAAGCAAATTGGTGAAATGAGCCAACCCGGTCTTCGCACAATGCGCCGTGTCGTTTTTGCCCTTGCTGCCCTGACCTTCACTACTGCCATGTCTGGTGGTCTTGTTGCTGGTCTCGACGCTGGATTGATCTACAACGAATTCCCCAAGATGGGTCTCGGTATCTTCCCCCCAAAGCAGGAGCTCTTTGACAAGTTCTACTCGCGAAAGGAGGACCATTCTGACCTCTGGTGGCGCAACATGCTTGAGAACCCAAGCACAGTCCAGATGAACCACCGAATCCTTGCCGTGACTACTTTCACCTCCATCCTTTCACTCTTCATCTATGCCCGCACCCGACGTGTTAAGGCTATCCTTCCTACCAACATTAAGAAGGGTGCCAACGGCCTTTTCCATATGGTGTCACTTCAGGTCGCCCTTGGCATCAGCACCCTCATCTATATGGTTCCTATCTCCCTCGCCGCAGCTCACCAGGCTGGTGCTTTGGGTGTTTTGACCATGGCCCTCGTGCTGGCACACAGGCTGCATATCCCCAAGCCTACCCTCCGTCTTCTTGAGAAGCGATTAAAGGCGGCTGCTGCTAAATAAACGATTTGACGAAGTTGTGAGACCTGGAAAGAGGATATGTAAATTATCATTGTACAATATGGTACCATACCAATAGCACCAATAGAATTGCGAAAGAGGCAGCTGGTTCGCGCTGTCTGGGCGTTTGTAACAACACCACAGAACTAAGTACACAACTCTCTGATCCATCGGCTTGTTGAGATGTTATCGAGCTCAAGCTTGTAGAAGCCACTGGTTCCAAGCTGTTTCACTAGCCCTAAGTTTACAAAGTAGTCTTTGACCTTGTTACAATGTTGTTCCTGCAAGGCATCTTGGATTACGGGCCTGGTGAGGGCTGTGTTTTGGGGCGAAACAAGCTATGCTCTTGAGGGAATGGTTAGACGCATGATTCACATGAGATATAAAAAGCAGCTTGAGGTTCTTCTATCTAAGGCTGGAGGAAAGCTGGGCTTTATATATAGCTTAGCTGAGGCAACGAAACAGGTTGCTTAGGTCTATTTTAGGTAACCTGCATACAAACACAACTAGTAAATAACAAAAAGAGGCATACGGGTCTGCCAAACAGATTCGTAGTCGTCGTGCTCTCCTGACAAAGGTTTGAGTGAAACATATCACGAGTGCCGTGCAGAGATCAGATCAACTGTTAACAAGCCAAAGGCATTTCATTTTTTTGTTTCAGGATTGAATTTTTGTCCCTCCTGTTATCATTGTCCTAACTTTAAAGCACACTCTCCAACTCTCATATGAAGCTTAAAATACTTATTTCCCAATTTTACTTGTGAGCTGTTACAAAGTTAGCTGTGCCACCATAACCAAAGAAAGTACTAAAACTTACCAATGCCCTCCTCAGGCATGGGCTCGATGCCGGCAACCTCAGCAGCCAGCTGCTTCTTCTGCTCTAGCTTATCATCCTTCATGAAGGGGAAAGTAAGGACCTCACGAATGGTATAGTTGTCAGTCAGGAACATGACCATTCGGTCAATACCCATACCCCAGCCACCAGTAGGAGGCAGACCGTACTCGAGCGAAGTACAGAAGTTCTCATCGACGAGCTGGGCCTCGTCATCACCCTGGTCCTTCTGGCGGGCCTGCTCCTCGAAACGCAGGCGCTGGTCGAAGGGATCATTCAACTCGGTGTAGGCGTTGGCGATCTCCTTCTTGCACACGAAGGCCTCAAATCTCTCACAGAGACCGGGAATCTCGCGGTGGTACTTGGCGAGAGGGCTCATGACCTGAGGGTGACCAGTAATGAAAGAGGGGTTAACACACTTCTCCTCGATAAACTCGCCAACCAGCTTGTCAATCATGCGGGCGTTGGTCAGAGGAGGTGTGCACTCGAGGTTCATCTTCTTCAGGACCCTCTTGAGAAAGTCGTTGGTCTCTTGAGTGTGAAGCTGATCACCAGGAGGGAACTTCTCGCCAGTAGCCTCCTCAAGAGTGGGGATCATCTCATAACGAGGCCAGGGCTTCTCCCAGTTGACCTCATACTTCTCGCCGGCTTGAGTGTGGAAGGTGGTCTTGTAACCACCGGTGAGGTACTTGACAAGGCCGGAAATCATATCCTCAGTGGTGTCCATCAGGTCGTTGACATCAGCGTAGGCCTCGTAGAATTCAATGGTAGTGAACTCGGGGTTGTGGGTAAGATCGGCACCCTCGTTTCTGAACTGACGTCCAATCTCGTACACACGGTTGAGACCACCAACGACGAGCATCTTGAGGTACAGCTCAGGAGCAACACGCATGAACATCTGCATGTCGTACTCATTGTGGTGAGTGGTGAAAGGCTTAGCGGTAGCACCGCCAGCAATCTGATTCATCATAGGAGTCTCAACCTCAACGAAGTCGCGCTCGTCGAAATATCGGCGAATCCAGGTGATCATCTTGGATCGTGTGATGAAGACATTACGGGCCTTCTCGTTGCAGATGAGATCGAGGTATCGCTTGCGGTATCGCTGCTCGAGATCCTTGAAGCCGTAGTGGTCATCAGGAAGAGCGTGCAGACAAGGAGTCAAGAGGACAATCTCAGTAGCGAAGATGGACAGCTCACCCTCCTCGCCCTTCTCAATCTTGGTCTTGGGAGCAGTTCTGTGATGATGTTAGTTCGGAGGTTTCTTCAATTGAAATTTGAAAAGTAGCCTACCGGCCAGGGTATCCAATGATACCGATGATATCACCACGGCGAAGGTGCTCATGTTGGTCCTCGAAAGAGGGAGCTCCCTCACGGACCTCCTGGGCCTGACACATGATCTGGACCTTGACGCCCTCAGTTCGGACATCGTAGAAGAGGAGCTTGGAACCAGATGCTCGCTTTCCGTGGACGCGGGCGCCGATCTGGATGACCTTGTCCTTGGCATGCTCACCAGACTTGAGGTGACCGAACTCCTCAGCGAACTTACGCAGATCGTATGTGACATTGAACTTGTGGGGGTAGGGGTTGGGGCTCTTGGTCTCGCGGAGCTTGTTGATGTTCCTTGATCGGATCTCGAAGTACTGGTTGGGGGTGAGGTCCTTCTCAGCAGCCTCAGCACCACCAGCAGCCTTCTTGGGAGCTGGAGCGGGGCCACGCTCAGCAGCCTTCTTCTTCTTTTCCTCCTCCTTCTGGCGGGCCTTCTGGCGCTTCTTCAACTCGGTCTTGGAGATCTTCTCGCCAGTTACCTCATCGAGGTGCAGGTTGGCGACCTGCTCGGTCGGAGGGGCAGCAGCGTCAGCCATGATTGCGTCTCGTGTCGCGGTTAAGGAATCGAAATGGCAAGATCCCCAGATCAGGTGTCGATACCTGATATAAATCTCTGATGCCGATAAATTGAGTCAAGCTGGGATGTTGTGAGTCAGTGGAACACTCAGGGCATTGGAGGGGCAGAAGAAATGGTGGGCGCCACAATCGCGGGGTAAATTTTCAGTCAGTCCCGGTGTTTACGACTCAGCCACATCCGAATCAAAGCATCTACAGGAAAGACCGTACAGATGAAAGCATTCGTGGATGTCATCAACGTTCACCATGTTATTGTATTGTGAGCAAACACATATTTAGCTCGCTCGAATTCTTTCATCATTACATATGTTTTTTGGCGGTAGCCTCCCTATATCAGCTCTTGTGCTATGAAACATAAAAAGGGATGTATTATTCCAGAAACATGGCATCACCGCGAACTCCTTGCATTGCCATGGCCATGTCTCCTCCATGCATACCTCCATTTTGCATAGCCATGTTCATGTTAGGCATAGAGCGACTCATATTGATTGCCGCCCGATTGGCAGGACTTCCTGCTCCAGTGGGCATCATGAACTGTGGATTGCGTTGTTGTTGCTGTTGTTGTTGCTGTTGCACAGGCCGTGTACGTGGCACTTCAAGAGTTGTTTGCTGCTGAATAGGTTGTTGCGGCTTAATTGGAGAGGGGTTAACCATGGCAAAGCTATCATCGTCCTCCATCTCCGCATCAGCATCTTGATCACTGTTCTCCGCAGTGGAAGACGGGTCAGTTGTGGCGGTGGAAGCAGTAGCATGTTCGCTGAGCGCGCCGTTAACGCTCGTTGTTGACGGACGTTTGGAAAGCTGAGGTCGCTGCTGCTGCTGTAGTTGCTGCTGTTGTTGTTGCTGTTGTTGTTGTTGCTGTTGAAATTGTGGCTGTGATGGCGTCTGAATTTGTGGCGTAGGTTGAGTGCCGTTACTGGCGGCACCGCCAGAAGCTTGGCCGGATTGGTCTAAAGATCTTTGAGCATTCATCCCGTTGGCATTGGCTCTCGACGAAGCAATGACGCTCTTCCAGCGCTCGATAGACCTCGAGACAAGTGTTGGGAGGTCAACCTGACTATCCTCAAGCGAGAAGCCAACAGCTCTTCCACCCTTGACGGCCTGTTCATAAGAAAGGGCAAGAAGTTCTCGTTCCATCGGGATCGTAACGGGCGGTGCAAGCCTAAACTCCTTTGGTTGCTGAAGCTTGTTCAGTTGTTCTATCTGGGACTTGAGATTGGCGTTCTCTTGTTTGAGTCTGTGATGCTTTTCCTTCATCTTTTCAGCCTCCTTGTGCTTTCTTCCCACACCACGTGCCAACTCTAAGATCCAAAGCTCTTGCTGACGTTGGAGAGGCAGAGTCCCCCATACTGCGTACGCTGATTGTAGGTGCTCATCGACCTGTGCCTCCAGTTGCTCTGCCATCTTCTGGGCTTTACGGACTGACTCTTGGGGGTTTCGGAAGTTGTTTGCTGAAGGGGGATACTTGAACTCATCCATGACGGCGGTGGTGGCAGCAGCGCAAGTTACTTTCCAGGCCTTAAATTGTCCTGCAAACCAAGCTTGTAGAGCCTCGAATTCGCGTTGTCCTGGGGATTGGACAGACCATGATGTTGATGTAGGATGTTGCGTCGACGAAAAGAGGGTAGGAGGGGGCTGTAGGCATTGAAGGGTCAATGCAGGAAAATCGAGAGACAAAGGATCAAAGTCGAATGGCATTGAGTTGTTGTCAAGTTGCACCCTGTCTTAAAGTTAGCATTCAATGAACGAAACCGGCCCAAAAGTAAAAGCACATACTTGGCCGCCCTCCAAGAGCTGAGAAGCTCTCGCAATGCGAGCTCCGCAGCACGTGCTGTATCCATGGCATCGGAGAGTTTCTGCTTGACATCGAATTGAGCCTTCTGGATAGCTTGTTTGCTGGCGGTCCGCTGCATGCCGGGGCGTTTGGGTGGCTCGGGTGGGGCGTCGCTTTCCCAACTGCCTCTTTTCGGGATATCGTTCATAACGCCAGTTGCCTCCCAGGTGGGTTGAAAGGGAGGCGCATATTTCATAGACTGATCAACTACAAGATGGCTGTTTTTAGAGATGACAGGCGATTGATAATCCTCGCTTTCGGGAAGAGACGCTTCCTTCATGACAGGTGCTTTTGGTGTTCCTACAGGAGTCGAAGTTTCCCGCCTGCCACCCAGTGAACCTCTGGGCTGTCGCCTTGTGATACTACCACGGAGCTTCTTGATAGCATCGACATCGTGAACACCATCTGGTGGTTTCGGGTTCTTCTCCTTGATGTAGAGATCGAGATGGCGACCGAGGGATGATGACGTGAAAGCCTGGCCGCAAAAGGGGCAATTCTTGTCTTTAGGGGCGCCAGCTTTGGGGGTTCCTGAATCGGCGGTTTGGGGCGTCGAGTCGGGCATTTTGAAGGTGTGAAGGATCAAATTCGGGGAAAATTAGGGGGATGCGAAAATCTTTGTGAATACGAGCGCCGAGAAGGAAATACGCTGGCCTCGATAACTATAAGAGTGTAAAAGTCGACTACGGCTCCAATGGGGGAGCTGTACAGACGTTAATCATAAGGAGCGAGCGAAGTTGGAATTGAAAAAAGAACGAGCGTATTGGGGCCGAGACCTCCGGACGGAAGAAGAGTTTGGACGGTTATGAAAGTCTGGGCATGGAGTTTAGATAAATTGGATTGTAATGCAAAAAGAAGAAGAAAAAGAGGACGAGATGTGAAGTTTCGGTAGGTACGGACGAGTTAAGAGAGCGAAGACAAAGACGAGAGCGGGAGCAAGACGGGAGAGAAGAAAATGAGAGACTCGAAATGTTAGCTAGTTAAATTTAGAGGCGAGCGATGAGAGACTAAAGGGGAAGCCAGGTCTCTTAGCATCGCTGGGTTTAATTGTTCTTTTGGTTTTTTCCCCCTCTCCATTTTAAAATAAAGCCTCCTCCCAGGCCAGGTCCAGGCTATTCAGGGGCGCAAACAATCCAACCAAGACCCCCGAAATGGACCCCCAGATTGGCGCCACTAGCACTAAGCAGCACCCATGAAACCCCTGACGCTTAGTGGCCGTCCCGCCGTCTGGATGTCTCTCCCGCTGCTCGCTTAGCGCTGATCGGGCTTCTCTGAGAGGTCCGGTTTAGTGCCGTCGGGACCTGGAGCTACCTGTCGATGAGATCCAATCCATCCATGGATTCCATCTATTCATACATACCATGGAACCTACCGATACACTCACTTCCTACCTTGGTAGGTACGGTAGGGCAGCCCAGGCAGTTGAGCTTGGGTATTGTGTTTAGGGTTTTGTAACGGCGACATCCCGATTCATGATGCAATTACTTAGTACCTAGGTTAGTAGCTTCATGGCGTACCAAGACATTGTCGAAAGTAGCAGTTCTTAACCAAAACGTGTCTACCGACTTAAGACAGCTCGTAACATAAGTTCGGACCGGCAATTGGATATGATCGGCCCAGTGTCGCCAAAAGGGGAGGAGGATATGCAGCTATAAATACAACAATTTCTCATGCTAAAATTAAGCTATGGATATCACATCTTCCCGTCCTTGTAATGAGATGGAGTTGTAGCCCACTAGACAATGTCGGTTATGCTGGCACTGGACTAGGAATCCACTCGCGATGTGGTCAATCAGACCCTTGGAGTCTATAACAGTCGTAGGTTGGTTCCGTAAGATTCAGCTGCCACGATAGCCGCATATACGAAGATTGTGAAGCGAAAATTGCTGCCCGAGATTTACAGCATAGACTTTGCAATAGATTCGAAGCTCATTACTGGTTCTCTCTAACTCAACAATCTGGCGTCAACTAAATAGTGTTCTTTTGTTTCAACTGTTGACCACATTTACTGATTGGATGCCCAGCGGGCTCTGATCACGCCTCAAACGTGTATATCAGAGCCAAAGGGGCTTGGTGGCTTTACACCAACGTGCGCCCCTTTTATATCGATGTCTAATACGTAGGTAGGTAGGTTCAACAAAACATGGGCTCTTTTAAACGGCTCATGGACCAACGACATATGGTCTTCAACCCAATCATAGAGAATGTGACCTGGGGAGAGAACAGCTGTGAGGTGTAATCCTTCCAGCAGTCTTACAGCGCTAGACATCACCTAGACTGGACAAGATTGGCTTCCATTTGAAGCGCAAAGCATCCACATGGGTGGCACCGACCACTGGGTTGTTCTTAGCCATTGGATCCTTGTCCTAGACATGGTGAGCTTCTGCATGCCCCTTAACCACCGCAGCAACACTATCGCATAAAGAGCAGAAAGGCAGTCAGCACCGCATCTGCTTAATTATACTCTGCAGCTGCTAAGTCCGTCAGATGCAAAAGAACTTGCTTCTGTAGGCTTCCAGTGGCTTTCCAAGTTTTCCAGGTGAGAACGCAGCGCCCGGCAGGTCTATCCGTCCTTCCGCCCTGTGTTTTCCGTGTCGAATTTAAGAGTGTCCATTTGTCCGCTTGGCAAGATGTCGGCCTACTGTTCCACATTGAGCAGCTCGGAGATGCATACAATATAGTACTGGCAGAAACGACTGGACGAGAAAAAAGGATGTAGAAACCTGGCCCTCTGTAGTCCGTTAATAAACTTTAAACCCAATACCTCTTACCCCTGAGCAGAGCCGCAGCCAGCGCCTATCGTATGGTCAAAATACGATAACTAACCTAATTGAACTTGTGAGGCTACATAGGTAACGTACAGTAGCCGCCGATAGGAGCACATGCCTGTGCATCTAATTCTTTACTAATAACTGATATCCACCTTGGTTCATTAATAGCATTGTGGGAAACGAGACTGAACATTGCCATACTTGTTAATTAAGGGAAACAAACATGAGACTTCGTGGTGGAAAAAGCAAAGTAATCTGGATAGTTTGTCTTCTAGACCGATAGTCGAGACTTCTGCTGCCCCGAGGCATTTTTGTCCAGAATTTGCTAACACTCCAGTTTTTGGCATGCAACAGTCCTAGGCAAATTGCAACTTCATACAGTGGCTTTACAATTTTTTGATTTTCAGGAGGCTAGATCTACAATAGATAAGCCCCTTGTCAGTATCTATCATTCATGCAATTCACCCTAACATAGCATCAAACAAGGGCTCGGACGACTGTGGAAAGCCGCAGGCGATGGCAGCTTGGTAAAACAAGGACAGCCAGCAGTGAAAGCAAAGGGACACAAGAACAGAACAGAACAGTCGTTTGCAATGTGTCTTTCGTTCCCGTCTCAGATGATGAAGAAGGACTCCCGTGAGATTACAGAAGGGCCGCGTGATTAGAACAGAAGTGCCACAGACCTGATCAAGCCACAACACCGCCCCTCCAAGCGGGTAGTACCTTCCTGTTGGTCGGCAAGCTAGCTTCGTGCAACGCGACGACCTCCACTTATCAGCGTTTCTTCGCCGAATCAAAGAGCTTCCATCACTTGTATAAACAGCCCGATTCAACAGCATATAGCTTCTGTCGCCCGAGTTTTGGCAAAACGAGACAAGACGATATCTGCGCAACTACACCCGATCCTCAAAATGCCTCCTGGTATGTTCCTAGTCGCTTCAATAATTCGCACAGTCCACACCTACCGCACGCGACGAACGATGGCGCATCACGAGCGCGTCTCGCCCATCCCTTACAAACACCACTTTTCGTCGTCGCAACATGTATTCGACAGTTGCTAATTAATGCGCAGCTCTCAGTGATGAAGAGACTTCCGACGTTGGTGAATTCACTACGCCTCCACCAACTACCAGAAAGAAGTCGACCTCAGCTGCAGTTTCGGATAAGTTCGAAGATGCCAAGCCGGAAGATGAATCAGATGGGGATGGAGATGAAGATGACGAGGATCTTGACGAGGACGAGTAAAATATCAGCTCAATGATCAAGCGAATAACGCTGATGCGCTACAGGTTTGTTGTTGAAGCGATCAAAAAGCACTTTGTTGATGAAGACGTACGAGAAGCCTGCATTGGTGGAGTCCCACAGACTAATCGTGACGGTAGGGTACTTTGAAGTTTCAAGTGAAGTGGGAAGGATATGAAGCCAAACAGGATATGACATGGGAACCAGAGGAGAACCTTCGGTAGGCAAAACGTTTAGTTCTGACTATGGGTTTCTTGTTTAACGCATCTTGCAGAGAGTCCGCTCAAGAAATCCTCGATCAGTATTTCGAGCAATTTGGGGGGCGAGAGAAGCTTTTCCAACAGACCGAGACCGCTGCCAAAACTAAGAAGCGCCGCCGAGCGACCAACGGCACGCCCAGCACCGCTGCTCCGACGACAACAGCAAAGCGATCCCGACGAGGCAATACACATCCTGCCAACTCCACACCACCTGCCACATCCAAGCCGTGGAGCCCGCCCGCTGGGTCTTGGGAGGATGAAATTGAATCAATTGAGGTTGAGGAGGACGAGAACCGAGGCAAGATCATTGTCTATCTGAGATGGAACAATGGCAAGAAGACCAAGCACGACACCGAAGTTGTCTACAGAAAATGTCCGCAGAAGGTGAGTAGGCAACGCAGTTGGATCTAGACATGTACTAATGCGACGCCATACAGATGCTTCACTTTTACGAACGTCACCTTAAGATCGAGAGAAATGAGAATAAGGCCCTTGCTGAAGGAGCTTAGAATTAGATGCAGCAGGCAAAGACCTGTGCTTGGCTCCGAGCTGACACGAGATCAAATGGAATGGCGTTTGGCGACTGGTGGGGGATAATGCATCCTGCATTTATGTCATGTTTTACTTTTAGAAAGATACGCGAGGAATATGGATATGCAGTCGCTATTCGGCTGAGAGCGAATTTTATTTCAATTGGGAGATCCAGCCATCAAGCAAAGGTACGTACAGTATAAAAATTGCAACGGGATGTCTGCCCGGTACCTTGGTGGACTTCAATGAACAACTAAAATTGAAAGAAACGCATGGCATGTGACCGTGTAGAGAGCGGTACCTTGCATATTCACAGGCCGTACGGATAGTACGGATACTATCCGTAAACTGCCTAGGCTGACTTCCATGGGAGAGACCTTTCTTCCTTGTCTTTGGGTCCTGACGCGCTTTAAGGCGACAATACAGCGCCTAAAAGATGATGAGGTGACGTTTTCCGCGAGGTTGGGAAAACCTCAAAGCTATCCAACGTGTCAGAGCCCCTGGAAGACCCCACTATATGACCCCTGTAAGGCAACTTCTTCGCTCCCAGCCTTGCCATTTAACGCGTCCAGATCCAGAGTCGTATCGGGCATTTATTCGCTTTACCTGTCTGGTCTAGCTGTAAGAAAAAAGACGGTGGCGGGGCAACGACTTATAACTGAGTAACTGGCCATGTGCGATTGAGAGAGAGACTGAGACTTTGCATTCCTGCTCCCGTTTATCTCTTAACTCTATACTTGTTTTCTTGAGGAATAAATCCAACGATTTAGTGTTCTTGGGTAAAAATAGAAGGACAATTGCAGTACGATCACTTTTACGACACCATCTATCTGTATCACGAAGCTTCTGATTGGTCGACTTGATTGCACCACGTCTTTGACTCGACACCGACTTCGACTTTTGAATTCAACTCAACACTCTACTCTGCTTTACTTTACTATCTTACATTCTTTACTGAGTATGTCAACTCCATGCTTTTGGTATTCTGCTCCGAGACCCTCGACTAACTCTATATCAGATCAAGACATTCTCTCAAGCATCAACACTATCTTAAATCTCCAACCGCCAAGATGAAGAAGAACGACGTTATTGCCATCATCATCATCATCCTCTTCATCATCCTCGCCGGTGTCTCATTCGGTATTTGGAAGCTTGTCTCAATGGCCAAAAACCACATGAGCGCAACAGGCTCATCGAGCAGAAGTTCTAGCGACATCGCCGACTGATTCAAAAACGTCCTCTCTGAATCACGATCCATCGATCTTCAGGGCTCTTATGCCTCCTTCTCGATACCCCTCAAGCGCAGAGAGTGCTTGGCCTTTACTTTCTTGTTTATTCTTTTTGGGCACAGCGGTTTGGCGGTGAATGTCTATCGCCTTTTTCTTATATAAAATCAAGGTGGAATGCGGATGGGTAATGTCTGGTTGACGGTGATTGACTACAAATCACTCACGTTCTAGGTTACGGCGCAACATCATGGTGACTTTTGTTTTGTTTACATTTTGTGTTGGGCTGCGGGTTATGTTTATGTATACAACGGATGGGTATGATTAGTACGCAAGATAGACTGGACTGCTTTCACGATTTTAGGAAGTCAAGTATGGCATGAATGATAGCAAAACGCAATGGATTTTACAACCAGCATGTTTGTTTGTAGCTCTGAATCTTCTCAGTGACCCAGCACGTTTGTTACTGGTGTTGTGAGCCTCAACAATGATTCACTCAACTTCAAATAACCTGTCCGTGATAGGACAGGTCCAATGGCGTATATAAAGGTCATGAAGCAACCGACTTTGCATACACCAAGCAACCTGTTTGGAGCAACTCTAGTATAACAGCTACAAACATCATTGGCTATACTCCTCTCACCACCGCTACAATGGGGAAATTTGGCATAGATCTCAACTTCACTGGCCTGGCCACCGAAGCCTCTAAATTCACCTTTGACAACCAAGAGGCTGACAAGAAGCCAAGCAGCATTGGCCGCTACCAGAAGTATCCTTTTTCTCGTTTCAACGTGGACGAGACCCAGCCCGATGTCCTCGATAAGAACAGCCCCCAGTATCGCGAGCGCGTCATCAAACTTCTCGACGCCCTTGATAAGACCTATCGAAAGAAGTATACCGAGTATCTAACCCAGCGGGCCGAATACATCGCAATGTTGGAGGCGGACGAGGAGCGAATCTGGAACCGTTATATTCTCAATCCGTTCGATAAGACTTTGATGGTCAGCGACCTCAAGATCCACGACTTTAAAGTCATTGACTTTGAAGACAGCTTCACGAAGACGAACAATCGCGAGTTCTTCTATCTACGAGACCTGCAGCTGGAGCTATTCTACATCGGAAGATTGGTCAGGATCGGGCGTCTTGAGAGGGCCCGACTTGAGGGATCTGACTCGTTTATTCAGCTTCGCAATGAGTGGGCGGATATGCTCGGTGACTACATTGACGATGACTCTGTCTGCAGTGATGAAGAGGGCCCTTCTATCTGTTGGTCCTCTGACGGACCCGTTATTGAGGATTAGGGTGAAGAGAAGAGATCCTGAGCACCATGTGTTTAGTGAACATAGCAGATGTTGGAAGTGAAAATAAGACATTAGCTACTATGACCAGTCGTCGACCGAGTTCATTAGGTAATGAAGGCATTGATTGACAGAGATGATTAACAGAACAAGTGAAGCAATGACTGTTGTTCGTATTATCAGATCGAGTCACTTACGCCGTTCTCATACCAACTCTTACAAAACAACAGATACTCACTCAGGCACTGCAGAATCAATGTCTACGTATATGGGCGTTGAGTAAAGCTTTAGATAGAGCTTACCACGAAGTCAAATTCTCTCTATCTCATTGGGCCAACCGCTCTACGTCGACTCAAAAAGGCAGCTAAGTAGAAGTGAGGATTATCTAATATCTGAACAAACTGGTCAAACTGATCGAACCGAATGAACTTTTATGAATGCTCTGCTTTCGTGACTTGGACGCAAGTCTAGCCAGTCAGCTTACGGTTCAACCGTTGGACCTTCAGTATATTAAAGCCCAACCCTCCATCCTAGTTCGAATTAATATCACGACATAAGTCATCCTGTTCAAATTAGACTAGTACTGAACCCAAATAAAGTATGATTTCTTTCGCCGGCTAGCGGCATTCTATCCATATGTATAACAAGGGAACCCTAGTCTATCCATCTAGTTCCTTGCTTCGCATCCTATTCAATGTACAAGAACAAAAAAAGAAGTAAGCTCATTCAAATCGTCGTGTTTGACGCCTTTACTTGCGGGCAGCGGGAGTGGGAGTAGGGACCACAACTGGCTCCTCGGGGGCAACAGGAGGAGCAACAGGAGCCGCAGGAGGGGTGAAGACGGGGGCTCCAGCGATGGGAGTAGGGACAATGGGAGGAGGGGTAGGAACAACAGGAGGAGCAACGGGAGGAGTAGGGACTAATAGGATCTGTTAGTATAAAGTTCTTTAGGTATAGACTTGGAGTGTAACTTACCACCTTGGCCGGGCTGGCCTCCAACAGGGGGCATGGGGGGCATGGGAGGAGGAACTGGCAACCAACCACCAGGACCTCCGGGACCACCAGCACCAGCACCGGGACCGCCAGGACCTCCGGGGCCACCAGCTCCAGGACCAGCACCAGGCAGAGTACCGTTCATGGGAGGAGGGAAGAAACCTCCAGGGAATCCACCATCTATACGAATATCATTAGTATCTCATATATTCGGGAAGGTCAAAGAATGTGACTCACTGGGAGGGAAAGGAGCAGCCATAGCGAGAGGAGCCGCAGCGGCGAGAACGAAGGCAAAGATTGCGGACTTCATCTTGATGTTTGTGTATGACAGATAGTGACAGAAGATGTGTTTTTGGTATTGTTGAACAGAGACAGACAGGATGGTAGTCTTTTATGAACGAACGAGACCAGCTCACAGACAAACAACAAGGATAAAAGATAGGCAGACAATGGATGGGTCTCAGACCAGGGAAGTTGTTGTTAAGAATAGAGAAAAAGAATGGGTTGGAGCAGGAAATAGAACCTGTTTTTGCAAGAGAACAAGGCCATGACTATATAGTAGAATCTGTATCTGTGGCTACGTAGTCGTAGCAGGTCCGCACACCCCTTGGTAACCTCGCAAATCACTACTTGGATGGAAAGATTTCTCCGTTTCTAGTTTCTCAAACCCTTGAGAGTGATCAACCGGCAAAAAACAAGAGGTATCAGGTCGGATGTTGGACTGGATGTACGTACATCTGGGAGCGAACCAATAATGAACGACACGACACATGAAGAGCCGGCAGATAACTAGACTAGATCAAGGCCACTAGAGTATCGTTTTGATGAAGCTTACAGTTTAAAGTGCAGGGGGTGGAGAGGAAAAGCTTGTCTTGTCTTGTCTTGGGTGTTTCCCTGCTGAATTGAATGAATGGTTGGTTGGATGAGGCTCACGAGTAGGCTGCGTATACTCTATTCGCAACCCTGTATCCATTGTTGGCCATTTTACTGTACCTTCAACTAGGTATTAACTCACTAACGTCAGTCTAGCAGAACTCTTTTTACCACAGCACCTCATCTTTATTCCAACCTCCATCTCTTGTTCTCAATCCAAGTTCTCAATCCAAGTTCTCATCAACCATAATTTAAAAATAACCTTGACGATCGTCCATTATGACGCTCGAATTGTTCCTTTAGGTTCAACGAGAGTCTCCATAATTAAAAAAGGAGTCGGAAGTCCACAGTTTTCTAACAAACGACGCGTAACCAAAAGAAACGTTCATTCCTTCTGCCAGCCAAACAAAATTCCCCACAACCCACTTCCTTGACATCAACAGTTTCACGTTACGCCTTGTTCCTGTTTCTCCACCCGCCGTTAGACTACATACCTTACCTAGGTAATCTAAACCCAGGGTTTCTTTTTGTCTGCAAGGTACGGATACGTATCAAAGACAAAGACATACACAGGTAGAACTACCTACCTACGTAGGTATCTATCTATCTATCTACAGTATCTTCATTGCAGATCCTTCTCCAACAGGGTTTCTTGCTCCATACATACATACATATCAAGGAGGGTGACGACGCGGCCTGCAGAGACTGAGATCCAGTGGATTGCGTCGATGCACCGGGAGATGAAATTATAGGATAGATATGGAGGACGATCTGGAGGACGATCTGGAGGCTTGCAAGGCTTTGTCTCATCTCTATATCTCTCGTTCGTTTTCTCATGACAGCCTCGAGATGTGAATGGTGCAAGAATTGAAGAGGGTTACATGTTGCACGACAGACGGAACGACTTGCTCCATATGGTATCCGCAGTGCCTATCCACGATCAGATAGATGAGAGACACGACTCTCCTGTTTTCACTCTCCACTTTCCATCCATACAGCTAGTCTTTGGCATTGCCATCGCCATCGTATATCGTATACTCTATCTCTTTATTCTATTCAATTCCCCCGTCTAAATATGTAACTCACACCTGATTGATGTACACATCTTCCCCGTCGAAAGATCAACACTCTCCTCCCCAGGGCCGTGGGTATTGACCTCTTCTATGATTTTCTTATCTTTTACCCAGAACATTGGTCTCTATCACCCTGCTGCTTCTCACCAACTCATGACCCCTCTACCACGGTCGAAACCGCCTCGTAGCTGACGCTCAGGCTTGACGACCTTACCTCTGAGGACAGTGTATCGGATCAAATTCTCGCAGTCCTCGGGCATGACTCGAGCAAGCCAGATGCCCTGAGCTGCACCCACGCTAGCCTCCCCGGAGCCGTTCTTCTCAACGCCATTCGTGCCATTCTGCTTCTCAGCTGCGTCATCCAGGCCAAACGCATTTGGCCGTCGGTAGACCATGACATTGGCAGAGTACTTGTGTCCTCCCACATGGCTGATATAGTAGATACCGACACCGCCAGGTCTTTCATCGTGCAAATCCCGATACAGACCTAGCGGCCTCAACTGGCGCTCAAACTCCTTTCTCAGAATAGGAGCACTCTGGGCACAGCGTACATCGCGTGTTCGATGGCTGCACATGAGGATGACGGCGTTGTGAGGACAGTCAGCCAAGGTCACGTCAGGAATACCAGCGGCCGGGTCTGGAGATGGCAAAGAAGCGGGCAAGGGCGTTGGTGTAAGTGGGGATGTGCTGGTAGGGGCTTGATTGATGACCTCTGCGATGATCTGAGGCACGCTGAGAGGGTGAACGTCGCGAAGAAGTTTGAAAGCTGGGAGAAGCAAAAGTGTTGTGGGTTCAGAGTAGTCATCTGTGTCATGGGGAGTAGGCATGTTAGATGCCGAAAGCTTGAGTTTCTATGAGTCGATTGTCAGTGGTGGCTCATTCAACTAAACCAAGCATGAATGAGTTGGTATGTTTGAGAAATCCCTTCCACACGAGGTAAGAACTCACTCCATTCGAAGGCTCAACTGCTTTGGAAAAAGCCTGCATGACACTGCCCTCCTCCTCTTCCACGTCCCTCACCCAATCCGTCTTGCCCGTCCCAACAAGAACATGCGTACTCCAAGCCGCGACATGACCATATAGCACATCCTCCTCTTCGATCTTGAAGCCCCTGGGATACCGCGCTGAGCAATTCTCGCAGTCGTGCAGACACTCATCGCCGTCTACTTTTGGATCCGTCTTGACAAACAACTCCGAGGCCGATGGCGGCTTATCATCCTTGGCTCCTGAGCCCAGGACTGAGCTGACGAGGTTTTTGAACGAGAGAGCCATTCTCTGCTTTGGTGGTGGACGTGGAAGCCAAGATGGAGTGGCGGCTGTTACTGAAGAGGAGAAGTTGTGAGTATGAGTATGAGTGTGAGTGGATAATAAAGTCATGGTGTAAGAGAAGTCAAATCAGTCGGTAGATTTTAGGGCCGTCCACTTCAGATACCGTACAGTAGGTAGGTTAAGACTGGTTGATTGGCAGTACGGAATCCACCTGGATAGGTAATTAATTCGTAATTAATGGATCTGACAGGTATGCGATTGGATTTCCCCAAACTTTCTACTGATTGATAATCAAATAATCAATCAGTTAGTAGTTAATCAATCTAGGCTGTCAGGGATCAGGTAACTTAGCCAGCCGACTTAATTACCTCAAACCAAAAGAAGATTTACTCTAGGGCTAAATAAGAAGGAAGAGCGTTTAATTCATATACATACCTGTTCGTCTCCGCTGAATCTCGCTATATTCCTTCGCTCTTTTGCCTCGCTCTATTGCTTGTCCCGTTGACAGCAAATCAGAAGAATTGGCCGCCGAGATCGCAAGAGACGAAATAGTTTGGTCACTTTACGCCAAGTTAGACCATCATTTAGGCTATTTTATTTTGGTGCCTTACATTTTTTCTCTTACAGCTCCAGGTGGACCCAATAATGTAACCCGTCTAACTCCTATCACCGAGCCTTCGTTCACTGGCTTGGCACGGCATTGGGTGTACAAGATATCTTGAAGTTATCTTTATAAGAACAAGAAATATAATGCAATGTATTGACGCTACTTGAAATATTACAAATGTCAAGTTGTGGCTACTCGGCACCTTCCAGACTCGCTACAAACCATTTTCGTCCCAACGATTATGCGTTCTTCTTTCTAGCTTCGTCGTAACCCTCCTCTTCGCTATCGTCTTCCTCGTCATCTCCATCTGTCTTCTCCTGGTCTGTCTTGTGTCGGCGATGCTTCATCGCCTCTCGAATCTTACGGCTCGCTTCATCAAAGCCACCACTGGAGTCGAGTGTAGTGAATCCACTGATAGGGAATCCACCAGATCCAAACCCACCTCCGCTGCTGCTTGATCGCGACCTGCTGCGGGCTCTGGATGGCGGCCGTGTAGAAAAGATGCCCACATGACCAATGTTGCTGAATGAGTCGTTGCGCGGAAGCGCACGGCTGGACTGTGTTGTGCTTCGTCGTGACAGGGCTGGTGGTGTCTCAGGCTCGTAACCAGTGCTTGACTGGTCGCTGTCTCGTCGTCGGTACGCCTTGGGAGATGTCGCGGCACCACCCTCGACCTTGTAGAGATCGGGAACAAGCCGAGCCTTCTCAAAATCGTCAAACATCTCAGGTCCAAGAGTGTTGATCACATCCGTCACCTGAGCGCTCAGCTCCGCTCGCCTTAGTCGCAATTTGTGGATGTTATAGTTTGAGGTTGGTGTTAAGCAGAGCAGAAGTGGTCGCAAAGACTTGAATATATCGATGCCGACCTCACCGAAGCGCAGAGACGCAAATGTGATACCAACCATAAATGGCCACATAGCGAAGTAGATCACCCACAGTGGCACGCCCTCAGGGACGTAACCCCACAGGCGATCCTGCCAAACCTTGAACGTAACGATTCCTGAATAGATGTGGTACAGTGTGGGCGCAAGGCCAATTGCTACAAGAATCTTCCAAGTCGCCATAACATCGCGGCCACGGATCTTGACAGTTGAGCCGGCCAAAGCTGTCCTGGCCTTTTGGCGACTGATGATTCTGGTTGCGACGAAGACAGGTGCGAAGAGGATCAAGCCTGGCAATGTGCAGATGAAGAGGAAGAGGAGCTTGATCGATCGGTAGATGAAGAGGAATATGACCTTGAGCATGTTCATCTTGGCGTACTGTACTTGATGGTCTTTCAAATTCAGGTATCGTAGTTGTGAGTTGTACTCCTTGACAGCAGCAGACAAGGACGTAATGCGCTCGTCATTCTTGTATCTCTCATAGCCCATGCACAATCTACGGTTCAGCTCGATAACTACTGGTAGCGGCAGCTTCTTGCCCGTTGGGTTATAAAGTCGGCGAGCAGCTTGGATTACCATGAGCGTGTCGTAATCAGGGGCGGAAACAGTGACCGAGTTGAGAGCCTGGTACACTGTGTCCAGGACTTGACCAATGGCTTCACGACGTTGGTTATTGCAGTAAAGCTCGACGAGATGGCGGGGAATCTCAAAAGGAGCACCGAATTCAACGACAGCGCGTGAACGGAACTTGTGAGCATGGAAGTAGTTCATGCCAACAGGAACGATCTTGAGACCACAATCAGGATCTTGAGCCAAAGTTCCCAGAGCCATGATTGCAACACCAGCCTTGAGAGGCAGCAGCTCGGTGCGATCATGACTACCACCCTCGGGGAAGATACCAACACAGCCCCCGTTACACAAACGGGAAAAGACAGCCTCGTAAACCTTAGTCTGGTCGATATGAGGAGCCATCTTGAACTTGGTACCCTGGTAACCTGGTGCAGGTCCTTTGACATCCTTATTGGTGAAGTTTCCGTCGGTATCAATATCTTCACGGCCTGTGAGCTGCGACAAAGCAAGCTTGCCCTTAAAAGGTCGCTTGACACGGATCTCCTCAGGGCCGATGATCTGGGAAATATCGACACTGGCGCCACTTTGGCCCTTGACGGATGGCAGAAAAAGCATGCCCTGAACTTCACCTTCGCCCTGACCAAATTTGGTGCCGACACCGCGGATTAAGGTTGGGTCGTTGATAGGATCGGGTAGGTAGATGGTTCCGGTTGCTGGCTTGGCAGCATCTTGGGCGCGACCGACGGGAACTGAGCCAACTTGTCGTGAACCCCAACCGATAAAACCGTGAACTGATTTCTGGGCGATAAGAAGAGAAGCTCGTCGTTTAGCCTCGTTGCGCAGAGTTCGCTGAAGGATAATGGCATCGACAAACTATTGTAGGTGTTGGTGAGTTTTACCGTCCAATGGCAACGTCAAGTTGTTCCTTCGCCTTCACTTCTGTATGAAGAATAACTTACCTGGTTGGCATGCGGCGCAGCGACGAACAGGACGGGGCCAGTCTGAGGGACGCGCCAGGCACCTCGAGGCACGACTTCTCGGAAGAACATATCGACAATGTTACCGACGGTGTAGAGAAACATGTCGTATTTCCAGTTCACCATAGGATAGAGCTCCTTCTGCGGGGTTGGGTTCGTCGCAGACTGCGGCGCTGCCGCGTCCTTGGTGCCGGCGTGTTTAGACATGGCGGGCGGGCGGGCGAGGAAGAGACCAGCGCTCCTGAAGCGGGTGATAGGAACAGTATTTTGAAGTCCAAGGGTGGATATCGATGTTGTAAAAATCTTAACAGAGCTAGGCAAGCGAGGTGTAATCGATGTGAGGGGCGGCGGGCCTCTGGATGGAGCGAAACGAAGAAAGGTCGATCGATAGGCAGTTTCTAAAGTAGGTAGGTAGGTAATGAGGGATATGAGATATATGATATTGAAATATGGATGCTATGAGCTGTTTAGAATCCTCAGCATTCCTGCGCAGAGACAGGATGAGCTGGGGAAGAAACGAGACAGGAGGTAATGAAGATGGAGAAATAGCTGGGGTTGGGGACGTTCTCTTGGTAAGAGGGGAAATGGAAGACTGAATGAGGTGCCTTAGTGCCCAGTAAGGAAAGGTCCACTTTAGAGCTGTGAAGCTACCTCTAACCGTATCACCACTGAATTAGTACCTTAGTACCTAGAAATTCAACTTTATCGAGAATCTTCCAATTATCCTTTCCTACCAGCTGCCCCTTCAGTCGTTTTCGCTTACTTGTGAGTCTCTATTTACCTGCCTCCTACCTAGGTAGTTTATGACCGAGGATGATTATTAGTTACACGCCGTACTCGCTCTCGGCGGTTTTGCCATTGCGAATACTGGTCTATAACCCCACTCAACATAAGGTCAGGTAGGTACAGAGTACATGGAATCGATACGGTACTAAAATTATCTGCTACCTACCTAGGTAGGTAGGTACACAATCAACAAGATCAAAAGACATTGACGAACCAGGCTACAAGCCACATAACAATGGTATAATAATAATGATCCATAGTGATATATCCAACCCGAACCGTCAGTCTCTCAGCATCCTTACAATACTTTGTTCTTGGCTCATCTTACGAGTACGTAGGCACATAGTTCTTAATCACAAGTTGTTTCACACCACCATGATCACCTATAGTAGGTACTGTACCTAGGTATTCAGCCCTCTCTACGGACATTGATACCTTAATCTATTCGAACCCCGGAACCAACCGCTCCATCACGTTACAGTTAAGTATCCATCATGGATCCTCTGCGAATTTCCGAGAAACAATGGCAAGGAAAACAGATCCCTGCACCCGGGCTTTCACATGTCAGTTTCGTTGTAGAACCTTCGAACTGTAATACTGTAGTATTCGTTATCATTGCATTGGATCATAGAAACCATGTGTAGAGACAAGATCATTCTCTGGGCTCGTCAAGTCCCAACAAAAAGCAAAGCGCCAACACTGGTCACATTGAATGTGGTTGAGACTCTAATGCGCCATCAAAACTACTAACGGAGGGGGAGGGGTACACTGCACTTCGCTTTACAGTACAGTACCTCATCTGCACTCCGTCAAGCCGTCTCCTTATCCCGAGGCCGAAAGGATCCCCAGATTTCTGCAGATGCTGGGCTAGGTTAGACTTGGAGAATGCAGCTGATCTGTTAATTTATCAAGCCACTTTCAACCCCCTACTTTTGCATGTGCAATATTCCATTATGCTGGAACTTAACTGTGCCATAATCTGTAGAAGGCCAATTGGTAACGATCTTGTGCTTGCTGGATCTAGACACAAGGGAAGAGAATTGACTCGGCCGGGATACCATATCTTCATGCAAAATTGTGTTGATTGTCCGGATTGATAAGTTGTTGACGAAGATATCATGAGCTCCCAACTTTCAAGCTATTTCAACCCTTCAACATCCCAAGCGATAACGAAATCGATGCAGCATGAAGTCATGAGCTTCTCTGATGCGCTATCCGCGTTATTTAACCAACTATTTAAAAATGTACAATACGATTTCGCCGTGCGTCATTCTCATCGCTTTCGTCGCCGGTTCTTCTTCTCTGGCACGCTCGCACTACTTCCCTCAAGGTCAACCTTGCCTTCATTCTCCAACTCTTTCAGTTTTTCTTGCCCAGAGATAAACATACTCAAATCCCGATTCATCTCCTGTAATTCGGCGTTGTCTGTTTTGATCTTGTCCAGCTCTTTGGCCATTGTCTCGTGGTCGGTATTGAGATGTTCAATACGCTTCATCAGTCCTTCGTTTAGTCGTTTCTCTTCCTGAAGGGATTTCCCAAAGTTGCGTGCCAACATTTCACTCTTGCTTGCCTTGTTGCTTTCGCGCTCAAGCTGTTTCTCCAGCTCAGGAATTGTTGCCTGGCTGAGGGCTGTATACTTCTCCTCTAATAGGGCCAACTTCTCCATGGCCTCAGAGGCTTGTGCAGCAGCCTTCTCAGCAGTCGCAGATGCCTTGGAGGCTTTATCGACTGTCTTGCTAATCAGTTCTTCATAGTATGCCCGCTGCGATTCGAGTTGGCTCGTGACTAGGTGCGTGTACTCCAGGCCGATGCTTTCGAGCTTTGCCCGAGGTACGACATCCTCTTCTTCTAGGTGACCAACTGATCTGTTTCTTGATGGGAGCTCCACCACTTTGCCGTCGCCTTTGTCCCGTATAAGTCGATGCACCCACATGTCACCGGCATAGTCCCAAACATGCTGTGTTTCCAGTTCGAGCGCAAAGCAGTGCGCTGTTTCTTTCCAATGGTCTTTAGCATGACCACCCTTATAACGGCCACAGCCTACATGGCCGCAAATCAGGCAGATCCACAAATCGTCTGTGCAATCACAGACGGTGCAAAGGTTTGAGACTCCAGAGCCAAATGGCTGTGTATGAGGATTTGATGAGTCCGAGTCTACCCTGGGTGACGTGTTCGTGAATCTGCAGACCGGACATCCGGCTCCTTTCCAATTCTGAAGGCATGTGCAGTGGAAGACATGTGAGCAAGGGATGGTCATCAAACCGTTTGTTTCATCCATGCGCTCTAGGCAGACAGGGCATGTAGGTAGTTCTACCAAGTTCGGCGTCGGGGGAGGAAACGGTCGAAGGCTACTCGACATACCAGCGGAGGAGGTCAAACCAGAGAGGGCAGCGCTCGATCTTCTTGTCGGGGTTTCGAACGTTATAGTTTTGACAAATACTACATGGCATATCTGAGGCTGAAGAGTGTTAGCAGACATGCCTTCCTATTTTATTAAACCATCACATACCTCCATGGTGTTAAAAACTTTTCCGTCAAATTCTTGACGCCATTGTTTCGCTCGGAAATTATCTCGAAATTTGAGGAGAACGAGATACCTGTTCATCCGGGAGGTCATGACCATACGACAGTGACTTATATCACTTCTCCATTTTTCTCCTACGAATCCCATAAGATCACCCGGGGACATGTAGGCAGGAACAGCCGGAATGCAAAGAGTGGTACAGTCGTTATCTTTTGAATCCCCAATTCCATTTTCTAGGCCACCAGATTCCACAAGACTTGGTGTCTCATCGCCGTCTCGGTAGAAATGCACAACACCCCATCCAAGTTCAGTATTCTTGGTCTCGAGTGGAAGGAAGTCGGCCTTGGTTGCCGTACCGGCCCCTCCGAACGTCGGCCCCAGAGAAGGGGCTGCGGATGGAGTGTTTCGACTGGCCTCGCCCATGACTGTATGTCCGGTTCGCAAATCAACCGTTTCGAGACTAACACGACCAAACCTCCAGTCTCTAACTGCGTTCTGTGGGTGTATTGCGGCGCTTGAGTTCGGTGGTGGGAAGCTGTTAACTCTCTCAAGCCACTGTCTTTCCGACAAAATCTCAATGTTCCTTTCAGGTTCTTTTGCAGGCGGCCTGGTAGCTGCCCCACAGTCAATTATACCTAGACTTGAAGTAGATGAATTTTGCCCTGCAGTTGTGTACGGAGACGTGTGGTTCGCAGAGCTGTATAAAGGAAGTTCGAGAGTATTCGGCACTCGGTATATTGTTCGTCGATCGGGTCTTGGGTGGGAGGGGAAATCGTCGAAAACGCTCGCTTCGGATAGTGGAAGCCAGATATCCTTACGCTCCGTCGTCTCTTGCGTGGTGGCTACGGGGTCGGGCGTCGGATAGAGCTCGAATTTGATATGATAGAAGTAAGACGGCATAGCCTGTATCAGCCCGTGGCTGTACTAGTTGCTCGAAAGTTGATAAAAGCACAGTTCTAGTTGCAACTCTAGCTCCAGAGACAGCCGACCAGTACGACTCTAACTGCTAAGGAGGTAAGAAAATAAGACGTTGCTGTTTGCGATGTTTTAGAATCATCATATGATACTGTGGAAAGGCGTGGATATGGCTTCGCAACTTTGAGTTCATGAGTGTTATTATATATGTCGGCTGCCCCACTTGTTATGAGCTGGGCTGTGGAGCATGAACCGGGCCTGAGGAGAGTACTCCACCCAGAATTAAGCGCAACCTCACTTACAACGACAGGCTGCCGACACCGTGTCAGACGTCGAAATCCGAAAGCATGAGAGAACGTAGTCAGTTGATGTCCAACTAAGATCAGCGCTTGAATAGTTTTATGTTGACGCCCTATTTTTGCATATCACACGGAATTTTGAAGAAATGTAGACTTTAATTGAGTCTATTGTTAGAGCATGATTATTGCATGCGAAAAACTACATAATGTACGATCCCGGTTTCAAATGAATCCCCAAACGCCATCGTTAATCCACGTGAAATACCTACTGGCCACCGCGAAGTCGGAGAACAAGGTGAAGGGTAGATTCCTTCTGGATGTTGTAGTCGGAAAGAGTGCGACCGTCTTCCAGCTGCTTACCAGCGAAGATAAGACGCTGCTGATCAGGAGGAATACCTTCCTTGTCCTGAATCTTGGACTTGACATTGTCGATAGTGTCAGAAGACTCAACCTCAAGGGTAATGGTCTTTCCAGTAAGGGTTTTGACGAAGATTTGCATACCACCACGAAGGCGGAGGACGAGATGGAGGGTAGATTCCTTCTGAATGTTGTAGTCGGAGAGGGTGCGGCCATCTTCAAGCTGCTTGCCGGCGAAAATCAAGCGCTGTTGGTCAGGAGGGATACCCTCCTTATCCTGAATCTTGGACTTGACGTTGTCGATGGTATCAGACGACTCAACCTCGAGGGTGATGGTCTTGCCGGTGAGGGTCTTGACGACTGAGGTTGAATGTTAGTAACAACACACGTAGCCGTCATGTCAGAATAACTTACAAATCTGCATACCACCACGGAGGCGGAGAACAAGGTGGAGGGTTGACTCCTTCTGGATGTTGTAGTCGGAGAGGGTGCGGCCATCTTCAAGCTGCTTGCCGGCGAAAATCAAGCGCTGTTGGTCAGGAGGGATACCCTCCTTATCCTGAATCTTGGACTTGACGTTGTCGATGGTATCAGAAGACTCAACCTCGAGGGTGATGGTCTTGCCGGTTAAGGTCTTGACAAAGATTTGCATGATGGCGATGGTATGACGTGAATACTCTTTACGTTGAAGGTATTTCGGATGAGGATGTAGTTGAGTCTCGAGTGCGTGGTGATGTTTTGTGAGAGAGATGTTGTGGGAAGAGAAGAAGATGAAGTTGAGAAGAGGCGGAGAAGGTTTAAGTAGGTGAGGGGGGGTCTTGTTTGATAATCAAGGTGCGAGGGGGCGCAGTGACCGGTTTACGCCTGCCAGTGACGAACAGTAGCGACAAGGCAGGCAGGCGCGTTGGTTGCAGGCAGTGGCAGCCCGAGCCAGACAAGGAGAAGGAGCGCAGCTTCCGGGGGCGGATGATTCATAATAGGTACCTGGCCAATGATGGTGACGACTAGGGAAGGCTCCAGAACCTGGCCAGGCTGCAGCGCGCCACATTAGGTTTCAAGTACTTCGATCATTCACTGTTCAAATATGCAAGGCCAAGTATCCGAGACATGTCACTTGGGTTATCGTGCTAGAGTGGGTCCAGGTAAAGCCAAAGGCTGAGAGTCAGACTGATGTCAGGAGCGTGCTCGTTTGTTGTTTCTACTCTGGTGTTTTCTAGCAGAATCTAGAAGACTGCATGAATAAAGTCATACCAAGAACAAGCAGCGGACACATATATGCGTCGCAGCCTCAAATCTGTGACTTTTCTCAACCGAAAGCGCATGCTGTAAGCAACAAGCACATAGACCATGTTGTACCCGTCATGGACGGTCGCATTCATTCATTTGCCCGTCACCGTCTAATTCACGACCATTCACCCATCAGCAGATAGGTGTCCACGGTCAAGCGCTTGAACGCATGCACCAAAGCGGGGTGGCGGGGCCTGGGCAGCGGTATGTCGCCACTTTACCCCGGGAAAGACTCTAAGAAGCAATGCTTCTCTGGATATTATTGACAAAGGCCATTGAACAAGAAAAAGCGATATCAAAGACAGACGATCTCTATCAGCTTTATACGGATACGGCAGATCACAGTTGATCGTTACCCTAAGCTTCCAATAGCCAAGTCTTGGGCTCAGGAACCACAAGTGCAACGCGCTTTGGAGCAACTTCTATTGCCGAGATAAGCTCAGAGTGGAGATACCAGCCTCAGCAACACTAACAAAAGACGGGGAGACTCTTCGCACCTAGACGGACACCTTCCTAGAATCAAGGCTTGTTTATTCCAGTAATCAGTTGCGGCCTCCTTCGCGGACTATATCACAGGAGAGGAGCTAACGATAACTCAAACTTCATTTGAGGGATAACCGACTTCTGCTCTCCGCTGAATCCGACCGTATCGGCCTCCGCGACGTCATCAGCCAACGACAGGTCTGGCCCGTGAGGACCCTACCTTGAAGACCACCCTGTTCGCATCAACTTGTTGAGCTGGATGCAACACTACGAGGCTGGTCAGTTTCGCACTTTTGTAACCAATGTGTCCCCAAGCAAATGCATCGTATTGGCACTAAGGGAGGCCTTTTTGTCGCAAGCCATTCGTCAGGGTGTCAGAAAAATTGGCGGCTGGGAGCATAAGAGACGAAATAGTTTGGTTACAGATTATGCTATGGTTAGGTTATTTTATTTTGGCTGCCTAAGCCTTAGCGGACAGTTCTTCTGTCACCCACCTGCCATTATAACCCGCCACCAGGCATGGATGACTCGATACCGAAGGGCCGTGTGGTCTTATCGTGACCCCGCCTTTCGTGGTGTTGGCTCGGTAATACCGGTAGTTCAGGATTGCCTACCCTGAATCGAACCATCACCAAAGACTAGTAGTATGTGCATCAAACCTATGTTCATTGCATAAACCAAGGGCGCGTAACCGCCGTCAAATACCTGTGAACTATCGCAATATCTTTCTTTGCGTGCGTAATTGAGCTTTTTGGCTACCTAGTGGCGTATCAACCTCCTGTGTTTCCTTTTGACTGATGCTGTTGGTGATTGCTTATCGCATCAATTTATGAATGTTAACAGGGTATGACAAGTCAGAAAAGAAACCTGTTTGTTCCGACAAGACATCAGCTGGCTGCTTCCGACCGTGGTCTGTGTCAAGCAAACCACACTGGACTGTAGTGAAGCTACAACGTCTTTATTGTCGGATAAGCAGACTAGGATGATCACACTGCACAGATTCTTCTTCTAGCGTTAAAGACAAGTTTACAAGTTAATCTCAATTCAATATACTCGTGGCAGTGCTACAGCGCTTGCCTAGCATGAAGCCTTTTTGTAACTACCCAAATATCCCTTTGTCAAACTGCTATAAAAAACATGATTCGCTCTGCTCTTCTGCTCCGCTCTGTCGACCATGGCTTGTCGCGAGTCCAGCCCACTTGAGCTCACTAACGCCCTCAAAATATAAATCACTCAACCTCCATATAGGCTCTTTAACCATGCAAAATCAGTCATCTCAAATGCCAGGTCGTCAAACATGATCCCGTAATCACCACAAAGTGGGTGAGGTTCGCTCTGGATTGTATGATATGTTCGTTCTCCTCTGCCGCCAAGATTTAAAAACAAAAAATATGATAAAAAGAACTAAAACGCTCTGTCTTCTTCAGTCATACATTCATAGAAGAAACTCATAAGAAGGTCATAACACATTTTCCCGTGTCAGGTTGCTTCGTGTTGTCGGGCGGTGACCAGCCGTGGTAGAAGGTTAAAGCCGTATTCGTATGCTCAAAAGAACAATTCTGGGGTCGCTGTTGACCAAGATCGAAACGGCCTTGACAACGCTGTCGCTGTGATAAAAACAATTGTGACAAAGGAAAAGGCGGGCGCCTTAAGGGCCCTATCATATGTTTTGACAGATTCATAGCAACCATAACAGGCTAAGCTATCTTAGTTGGCCCGGATAACAAGTTTGGAAAGGAACTTGTTGGACAGAGAGTCGAAATCGTAGCGGTCGAACTTGGACTCCTTGCGGGTACGGAGATAGGCCTCTATGTCAGGTGTTAGAGGCGTGATGCAAGATAAAGCATTGGAAAGGATACGTACCGTGCTTGATGACATGCTGTCGCACTTCAGTCATGGCCTCGCAGACGGAGGTGTTGTTGTGAAGCAAGTGACCATGCTTGCGGGTGTCCCAGTCGGTAAAGGCGGGAAGCTTCTGAGAAATGGCGTGGAAGAGACCCACAATGACACCAACGGGCGTTGTCTCCATGTCGGTGCAGAACTTGTTGACAGCGACAGGGTCGGGGACTCTGTAGTGGCAGTCGAACTGCATCTCCTCCCAGACAGCAAGGAGGATGGAGGCAATCATGAAAATAGTAGGCCAGTTCTTCATCTTCTCACCGCTGTAAACACCAGAATACAGAGCAGAGAGCTCCTCAAGGATGTCTTTCTGTAGCTCACGCCACATGTCGGCAAGGGCACACTTGATTTGGAAGTTGATCATGACGGGAGCGACGGTGCGACCGTAGTACTTGGAGTCCTCGTCATCGATCTGGCCATCGAGCTCGACCTCGGATCCCTGGTTCTCTACCATGGTAATGTGCATGGTCAGGTTATAAGCAAGGACAAGCTTCAGAGACTTGCGGATGACGGGCATCTTCTCCTTGACATAGAAGCGGTGAGCAGTCTTGAGGATCTCTGTGATGAAAGGAGTACCCTCGAAATGGTCGTCAATGAAATCCTCGAAAGGTCCGTCGATGTGCTTGTCGAGGTATTCGGACAAAGCATCAAGACGAATACCCTCGGCACCAACATCGAGCTTCTCAGTGCGGGTTTCAAAGTCAATGGGCTCCTGATCAGTCAGAGTAGACTCGACCCAGTCGACAGAGAAGCAGCTGTCGTCGGCAACGAAGACCTCGCGGACCATAACAGGAAGGGCGAAACCGTAGCCATGAGTGATCCACATAAGAGTCTCCTTCTGGGCGAATCCCTTCACGTTGTAGACCGAGACACCACGGTCCATATGTCGCTCGTAGTCAGCCTTCCAGTCCTTCATAAAGTAACCAATGTCCTTAATGTCGATACGAGTGCAAGGA
Source organism: Fusarium camptoceras (assembly GCA_004367475.1). NCBI lineage: Eukaryota > Fungi > Ascomycota > Sordariomycetes > Hypocreales > Nectriaceae > Fusarium > Fusarium camptoceras. Next base: position 29,397 of record QGED01000133.1, on the reverse strand, counting down.
ACCTGCCAGAGACGAGCATGAGAAGGTTGGCAACCAGCACAGGGCTCTCCCTTATCACAAGTCTTCTTGAGGAACTTGCATCGCAAGCAAGCTCGGAGCTTCCTGATCTCACTAGCCTGCTTTCTCTGCTCGGGCAGAAGAGGACCCTTTCTGCGACCAACCTTCTTCTCAACAGTACCATCTTTCTTGCCGTTGGAAATACGGCGTACAACGCTCTTAGTAGTGCTCTTAGCAATGGGGCTCTTGCGAGGACCCGAATTTCTACGGTTTGTACTGCTTGAAGACGGGGATACGGATCCGGCACCACTTCCGGGGCTGTGACGGCTCGAAGAGGGTTCGGATTTGATGGGAACAGTGGCAACAGTGGTAGTGGCGACGGGTTGAGGGCTGTGATTATGGGCATGGGCGTGGTTGTGGTTGTGGCCGTCGTTGGTGAAGCAGTTGCGGTGGTTACCAGCATCAACATAACCGTCAGACTCGGGAGAGAAGGGGGAGTAAGGGAAAGGTGGGATCTCCTCGAAGCTTCCAAACTCCATAGAATTGGCGCCGTCGGATGAATCGGAGTTGGTTCTCAAGTGAAGGGTCTGGGAAGGGTTGAAGATGGCAGCACCTTGAGCGTGAGCCTGCTGAAACTGATCAAAGTTGGGCTGGTTCCAGTCCACCATAGCCCAGCCTTCGCCTGACGAGGAAGGAAGCGACAAAACCTCGAGGTAAGTTCCGGTAGGCGAGTTGCTGCCGACACTATCCAGACGAGGCATTCCGTCCATCTGCAATGTATTCTGAAACTCCTGCCAATTCTCCATGCCGGTGTTAGGCCAAACTGTTTGGGTATGGTCGTCCATAGTAGGAAGGCCGCTGAATGTCGATTCGAGAAGATTGGCCTGGAGAGCAGCCTGGGTGGTCGCAGGAAGATAGTCAAGAGGGTTTGTTGGCTGGAAGTTGTGGGGGAATGCATTGAAGCTCATGAGCGCAGCATCCTGGATGAACTGTGTCATATCAGCAGCAGCCAGGTGCTGCTGTTGCTGCTGTTGCTGCTGCTGTTGTTGAAGTGCCCAATCTGTCAAGGGGTTCACGCTCTGCTGGAAGGGCGATTGTTGTAGCGGCGAATGCTGGCTATGAGGGCTGGCGGATTGCGACGGAGGGGAAGAGATCTGGTGCTCCTCGGGACTCATAGAGCCATATCCGTGAGAGTGGTTTGAAGACATATCAAAGGGAACGGCCCAGTGCCGGGCGTCCTGTGACATGATGTTTGAAGCAGCTGAAGGACTCGAATGGGTAGTGGCCGTCGAGTACGTTTGGTAAGCAGCGCGGTTTCGATTATCGAAGTTCGTCAAGTCGAGATAGGCATCACCCCCGCCGTTGTTAAAATCGTAAGTCATACTGGGCAAAAATCAAGAAGGAAGCGGAGTAATAGATACGGATGATCGATAATATTGTAGGAACTCAGCGGACGACACCGCTCTTTCGTGAAGTCCCTGTTGAGGTGAAGGGAGAAGGTTTTGGAGCAGCTGGAGAAGGAGAGGGACTGCTGGAGAAGGTTTAACGGGTAGATCATGGGTTAGTCTCGCTGCTGTGGTCGGTTTGTCGATGGGGGAAGAAGCGGTGAAGCCGTCGGGACATGCAGCCAATGGCCAAGCCACCTGAGATGGAGGCGCCCACCCACTAAAATGGCCGCTACATAAGCCTATCCGCTGGCGAGCACACCCTCGAACCCTTGACTACTGCAACCTTCCTGCGCCTCTCTTGGGGGGTTAGAGTATTGGCCAATTGAAAAAAAGCTTGAGGGGAATCGGTTCATCTGTTAAGAAAAACTAATAAACACTATACAAGCGCAAACAGATCTACCCCCAAGTCCAGCCAACCACCTTTATAGCCGCGACCGCCGCCGTCGCCCGAGGCCATGATCAAGTCCGTCAGTATCCCGATCCAGTCGAGTCGAACCAAGAATTCGGCCTATCGCCAGTCCTCAAGGCCCTGGTCAAGGTCCAAAGCTAGAGTAGAGGCCCCGTAGCGTAGTCCAGCCATCTCCATCCTCCAAAATAGCTATTTTATCCTATGCCTATGCCTATACCTATGCTGTTTCTTTTCCTGGCTTTGCGTTGGAGAATCATGATACGGGGCGGGGCGTTGTGCCAGCAGATCCATTGTGGCCATAAATCGTGCATGAAATCCAGGCACATTGTTCTAGCAAGAGCTGTTCCTGGATGGGGACCTGTTGATGGATAGCTCTAGCTCTAGCTGTTGAGACGAGGTTCTGGCATTTTAACATCTCTATTGAGCGTCTATTTTATCGAAATGAGCCGGTTTGGAAATGCTCAGATCTACTTTACTTGCGCCATCTTATTTCTCTAGTTCTAACCTTGGTTGAGGCCCCCGCCGCATTGGCTCCATCAAGTTTAGCAAGTGTCAAAAAAACAACCTAAAGTCCAGGATGTTGCACAGTGCATATAGCTGTCGTTGGGCGGAAACTTGGCGGATGAACAGTGCATATCCAACTGTCTACTGTAAGAGACCTGTCATCCACTGATATTCCACCCACCAGCTCACCTTGCAGCAAAATATCGTTACAACGCAGCACCGTTGGTGGTTGCATTACTACTGTAAGCAAATGGGAACTCATCGTGGCGACTACGAGATATCAGTCTTACGGCATAGTGTTCTTACAACATCACGGAATACCCGTCTAACCAATAATCATCTTTGCCTCTTGTTCAGCTGCAGGTTGTTTCCTGTCCTGGCTTCGAGCTTCCCATCTGCACGTCTTGCGTCTCGCGTCTTGTCTTGATGCTCCGAATGCTCCACTATCTGCCTTTATGTGGTACAGTTCTGCTACATTCTAGACAGCACTACTTGCCGCTCGCCCACTCCGACTTCGAGATTCACTTCCTCTACGTACGGTAGGACAGTCACCGCAAAGGACAGGCTCCGGTCGGTTACGCAGAGTGCAGTGCAGCGCAGGTCATCCGCTGGCAGAAAGCTACACGCTGGTGGTACTACTAACACGGCCATGCGGCCAAATGTTTCGAGGCTTGGAATGCTGCAACATAATACTGCACGTGCGAGGGTTTGACTTAGGTTGTACCCCAGTACCTCTGAAGTGGACAGTCCACGACATGTCACGCATCGCATCTGTTGTCTTGTCTGGAAAGCATCGGGTCTGCAATTCCGTCTTAATTCGAGCCTCAGGGTCCAGTTGCAGGAGCACACTGGGTTCGATCGACAGGGTAACTCTGAGCAGGAGATATCGCCTGTTTGTTGTGCGGCCTGTCGAGCGGTAAACTTCACAATGAATCATTTCAGCCATCCCGCCAACCACCAAACCCAGAAAAGCGACTGTCAGCGGCCAATGCTCAACAACCCTTGTCATGGGCTTAGACTCCACCTCAGGGTCTTGCAAGGACATGTTAAGTTAGACCGTCGATCCCGCTCAACTTCTCAAACGCCCCATTCGCTTGCGAGACCGGTGCTCGTGATTGCCAGCAAACACGTCAAGGATTTATCCCAATATATCTCCATCCAAGGCATCACGACCAATAGACAATCTTAGATCTGCAGAATCTGGTCTGCAATCCTGCTCGGAAAATGCACGATATGTCCGCGCACATAAGTTGATGCGATAGATCGTTCCGCAGCTTTAGCTCTCTACAAGCTCGTGGGTCATGCCTCACTTGCGAAGTAGCTGGATAATTGATCACGATCATGAGGCACCTGCGGTCGTCCATTGTTTCTTCCAAGTTGTTTTTTAAGCTGCAATTATTGAAGCCAAGGGTCGATTTGTTGCAATTGAAACAGCTACTATATTCATTAGGCATTTTTCGGTTTGCAATGAGCGATACAGCTCACGAACCTCTCGATGCATACCATACTTGCGTCCACAAATGAGGGGGCTACCTAGGCTTGCATCTTCGCAAAGGCATGTCGATATGTGATTGAAGAAAAGAACCCAATGGGCACATGTTGCAATCGTCGATCGAGGGTTCAATTGCATTGAATGCAAACAAGATTGAATGCCTTGATTGTTAGTTAGCTGAAAGACTAGCTATGTCTTGCGTAGCAAGTGTCTTCAGGCGCGCGAGCATTGGCCACAGAAGCCCACTTCGGGTTATCTTGATCTGGCGTGAAGAAAATCTCCCGCGCCAGACGTGACATGGACGATGGAAGAGACAAGGAATCGCTGGCAGTGCGATAGAATCAGCCCAATGCACAGCCGGCGTTGTGTCTTGTAGGCCACGCAACATGCTGGCCAGCCTCCCCGGGGTTGTGAAGCAAAGGCCACCTGGTGTCTGTGTGTGATGTTTCCCAGACTTGTAGCAAGCACGAGGGTTGAAGATGGCGCACAGTCACGTCTGCGACCCTGCTGTCGGACCGCTCGTTCATGCTGCGACACTAACAATGATGTCAGCATCTCCTTACACACAATAAGATGAAACAACCTCTAACATCTGAGTCTTGAGTCTCAGGAACGCAAACGACACACTACACAGCGGCTTGTTCGACCCCTTCTTCAGTTCAGATGTCCCAAGTTAATCTCTGACCTCCCCTTGATATCTTGACCGCATCTGATGTTACAACCAGGGATCTCCCGTAGTATCCTGGCCTAGCTTAGCTGTTTTCCGTGTGCACGTCTCACCCGGTGGTAGCCCCCATTTGGTTCTCCTTCTGGACCACGACGAAGAAGGATCTGCGGTTTCTGTCTACGGAGAATCGATGATGCGAGCGAGCGATTCATGCGGAAAAACTAGCAATTCTTCCAAGTCTCAACAGAATGGCATGGCCTGCCGCAGTTTCGACACACAGCATGAGTCAGGTCGATGAGCGCGCTAACAGCTCCCTCCAATTATCTGGGTTCACGTTGTAGGAAACCCTGCAGAACCATACTAGGTATGTATGTATATGCAAATACGGTACGTGGATGAGGATGCTATCGAAACAAACAAACAAACAAACAAACATGGTATGTTACAGCAAGGTGGGCTCGGTACATCCTCCGGCTTCCTGTTGGGACATGATCTTGGCAACAGCTACAGTGACAGCCAAGCAATGGTCTAACCAACACGAACTGTCAAGCCATAAAGGCGAGCCAGACTTAACGGCGGTCGTTCTGAGCTCGGCATAGTACGTACATGGATGTCAGCCGCATCGCATCTCGCTCCACTGCCGATGGATTCTCTTGTGCCGGCTATTGGCAACTCTGTCGCCATCAGACCATTCTTGACGCAGGGGGTAATTTTGACGCTCAGTTCTTGGACTTCAATTTCAGGGAACAACCGCCGGCGGTCAAGAGACATATGTAGACGAGTCAAGTCAATTGGCAGAGTGAGAGGCGATTTAAATTAAGGAGTCTTTATTCAACGCTCCATAGCCGCTTGACAAGCTCTTTTTCTATCTCTCGCCCTGCTCCGGCTGGCCGATCTCCATATAAACTTGGCCTGTAAGCCTCCGCCTCACCTCCACAACAACTCCGAGACGATCAGTGTCCGCCGTGGGGACGCAAGGAACGAATGCTTCTGGTCTTATACACACTGGAGTTGGCTTGATAGGCAGGAATCGACAGGCCAGGATACGTATCGTGCGTACGTACGATATGTACATCTGCACTATCGAAATGTTGTGGCTTCTGTATGTCGATCGCACTTGTTTGGTAATCCCTTGACTATGGACGGGGGCGACTTTGAGCTTGAGCTTGAGCGCGTGTCTGTGTTTGCCCGCTGTGACTATGGATAAGTCCGGCTTACTAGTGTCGGAGATGAAGCTGCGACAATAGGCAACCTGACAGACTATTGAGTTATAGTTGCCATTCATTCCAGAGAGTAGAAATTTGTCGGTCTCTCCTCTGCATGTTGCGATCTCTATCTAATAGATTGATAGCCTACTCTATACTGTACAGAGTGCCTGTACTATCTATCTAGACGTCTTGGCGTTACTTAATGATTGGGTTGACTTGACCTCGGATGTATATGTAACTGGAGGGATTTCGTCATCATGAACTCACTTAAAGGCCTGGCCAAGCGGATTCGAGAAGTTGCACGATCTCACTCACGAGGCGCAGTCAAGTTGTACAAGTGTTCAGAGATCCCTTCATATGTAGACTTATCAAGAACTCACAGGCTACTCCACCATCGCTTAGCCAACCATTTCGTAAACCTAAATCCAGTAGTTATTGGGCAAATTCGGCTTCTCTAACATGAGAATCGTATCAAAAGTCTGCATTTCGACCCAAAGCAACTTTACGTGCAGAACTCTCGCTTTCACCTTGGGCAGCCGTGCAGAAGCTCGCGCATGGTCAATAATCCGGCCCAGACTAAATTCATGCACATGATTTCGAACCGAAGCATGCAGCAAGTAGTGAATGGATTTTCTGGGGATGCGTGCCATACATGCAAGTATGTGTTGTTTCATGCATAGTCGGCCACATCTTTTCCAAAACGCTTGGTGTATGATGGATGCTGCGCTTTGTTAGCAGGCAAGACGTTGAGGTTGTCGAGCATCTGAGTCATAGTTATCCGGATCGCGAATTTCCTCTACAGAGAAGGAATTCATTGAGATCGTGTGTCGGCTTGAACTTCTTTGTGAAACGTAAGCTTAGGAACATACGTATTATTTGGTGACTGGGTGGCAAGTATTGTGGCTAGGGTATTGGCTATTTGCATTAGCTTGATGAGGCTTCTTGTGTAAGGACTGAGACTTATACAAAGGTTATAACTTAACCTTTTACGTCACTCTAAGATGTATCAGCTGCTATCCAACCTGTCCTAACATCTCGTACTTGGACTCGGCTTGGGGTAACTTGCTAAAAATGTCATGAAGGCTCAGGCGAGTCAGCATACTCATATAGGTTTCTAGATCGTCAATACAGGCTATCGATAACGCCGTTGTCAACCTGTTCCAAGACTAAGGATTTGTAATATCTGATCCTTTCCCATATCTGGTTCGGTGCTTTACTCAACTCATGGTAGGGTTGAGCCTAGGACTTCTGAAGCTTCAATCATATAAACATATCGGCCAAAACCATATCGTGTCCCGATGGGCTGCTTACCCCCATCTTAGACATGAACCCGGTCATTATGCTTCAAATATAAGAATGTTCTTCAGGGTCGATAGGGGAAAGTGTGGTGTTGGAATGAGTTCAGCGAAGAGTCGGGCAGTTCTTTGTATACCCCCTTCTTGTTAAGGCCACTGAACGATTGGCAGCTTAGGGGGAAACAACTACGAATCAATGGGGCCGTTCCATTATCATTTTGATAAGATCTAACTCACATATGCAAATAGATGTTCTCTCTTGTGGGACTCAGGCGAATACCAGTTTCCGCCATTAGTTAGGCTGTATGAGTTAGTATGAGTTAAACAAAACATAAGTATCACCCATGCTAAGAAACAGAAAATATGCGTTTTTCCAGACAATCGTCTATATTCCCACAAGCAGATTGGAAATAAACAAGCAGCTGATTCGTAAAATGATTTTTCAGTATTGATAGCTACTACTGGGTATATAAGACGCAAAACTGCAAAGAGACGACGAACATGCTGGCTAATCGTAAATACTAATGGGCTTGGGGAAGGGTTCCTCATGGCACATTAAGCGTAAATGGCCATAATGATACAAGGATTGGAGGCGTAAGTTAGAGAACTGATAGCCCTACATGGCCGTAAAGGACCTGCGAGCATCAGCTAGAAGAGATAATATAATCGTAAAAAGAACCTGATGCGACATTGAAGCTCGTTGCGAAAGACCTGTGTTTGAGATGACCCTCATAATTGTGATATTCACTCACATACCCAGAAGGCGTCGTACACCATAACATTCATGTACGTGCTCTCTGAAGCCTTCCTGAGACCACAAACGAGTCAATAACGCGAGAAGTGGGCGATATGGACCAACATCAGCTGGGACAAGCTGTAAGAGTGTATGCTGGGGGAGCATGCCCTGCATATAATGGCTATACGTAACAACGCATCCTTGACACAAGACTCCTTTCTCGATACCGGCGTCTGAGAGATACGGGAACCGGATTGATGCCATGCCACCAAAGTCGTCCTCCACTACCTCAGCCTTTCTGGGCAGTCTCGACAGATCACAGCCTGGAGGATCCAGTGAAGCTTCGTGAAAGTGTTTGAATACAGCAGCATCTTTCATCGATACTCTGCCAGGGCGATATGTCGGTCTCAACTTGGCCAGCTTCTCGGCTGAGCCGTGTACTTCCAGCGCAAGCTTCTTTGCCTGCTTGACACTGACCAGGTGTTCTACCTGCTTATGGGCGAACTGAAATCTCAGACCAAATGTACCAGGGACACTGTGCATTACAGGAATCTGCTCGAGATCCCGATCTGTAAGACCGAAGCATTGCTTCGCCATGGCCGGAGAAGTCATTCGGAGAGACTGATTCTCATACAGACACTCGAAACAAACCCTCTCACAAGTGGGTAGAAGGAGAAATCCGCCAAAAGCAAAGCACGAGACGCATCTGCTCTGTCGTAGAGTAGAGTAGATCAGAGTGGCGGGATGACAGCTCAACAAATGAGTTTGTCTCAAAGCAATCAGCGCCTCGGGCGCATGCTCAACCACGTCCCTATAGACTGGCAGATCCTCTATGATATTTTTGCCCAAGAGAGAAACTCGTGAGAGACGGGACAGAGATTGGAAATCGAGAAGATCGATAACAGAGAGGAGTAATTCTGCAGGAAGGAAGTCTAATTGGCCTAGAGATGAAGCATAAACTCGTGGCTGGTTGGAGATGGTTGTGATGAATGGGAGAGTCTGATCTCGGTTCTGATTGGATACATGACGAATCATGCCCTTGAATTCTGATTCTTCGTTACGGATGAGCTGTTGAATGATGCTGCTGCAGGGTGTAGCCATGACGTGTATCAAGCAATATGTATGTATGTATGTGTGTATGTATGGATGGATAGTATAGTTTCTATGTAAGAAATCCAAGTTCTCAATGACACAGAAGGGGAAGAAGAAGAAAAATCATAGAAGGTACACTAGTAGACGGGATGGATGACACTAGACTTCTAGCTCAGAAACAAGAAAGCGGTAAAATAGTTGCACGAGTTACGGATACCCTTGAAGAGAATTTTAAAAAAGGCCGAGGTTGTCGACCATGTCCTCCTTACTCAGCAGGATGAACCGCTTGGTTTCAAGGATCTAAGACAGAGAAGAGACACAGCAAGACTTATTATTTGTGTCTTGGAAATGCACTGCGCTGTAGAATATGGATGGCCATGGGTTCTAATTAAGCGCGGGGGACCTTGGTGTTGGGGGCACTAGAATGAGTGAGGCTCTGATGTCTCGATGATTATATGGATAGTCATAGGGTTAATACATGATGTTGAGAGGCCTTTTTTATTCTTTTTTATTTGTATTTGATAACCTTTCACTCCCAGTCTTTCATCTCATTGTACATCAACATAGCCGATCAACTTGATCAATGGAAAGGGTATCGTACTCAATGAGTACGATATTGATGGCTAGTATCTGTATCATGGTCCTCTATACCCATGTCCTTGTACCATACCCATGCCATGATGGTCGATATCGTGCATATGCCATGCCCCGGACCGGTTTGGTTTGACAAGCCGGTCTTTGAGTTCCGGCTTCTTTCTCCACCACGGAAAGTGTCTTGGATTTGTCTCAAGCAAAGGACAAGTTTTTCGTGCCCTTTTTTTTTTTTTTTTTTCCTCCAAGAATTGAGTGATTCTGTAATAGCATCTGTCAGCGTTCAATAGAGCTTCGTTGCATATACGAATTAATCTAGTGCACACACTTCCTCGGGTCGGCCCTTTACTACTGTTGGGTAACATGACAGCTGGAAAGTCGGGAGACCAGCCGGCACATCGAATGCAGCACGCACGAGTCAACGATACTGTACTGTACGTACGTACAACACAACTCGTGGGTTGTTGACACGTTGATATGACTAAATCAAGAAGCCTGGTTATCAGCGGAACAGAGCAATTAGATGACTGTCTCAAACCCAGCATCATTGCAGCTTAACTCTAGAGCTTGTCGTGTTGAGAAGCCATGATACATGGGTCTAGGCTCTCGCTCGCCTTAGTTTTCCAAACCAAGGGTCTGATGTTGGGTTCTGTGAAGCAGATTTCAGTATAGACTGTTCGTATATACCGTAGGATAGTATACACACAAGCTTCTATCACCGCAAAATCAATGGTTCATCGCAATTACACCCGTCCAAATGATCCTCCTTAGTGCCCCACTAGCCGCTCTCTTACTCTTAGCGTTTCCCTAAGGTTGGGGGTTGTCGTCGGTTCGGATACAGGAACAAGGCTCGGTCGAGAACTCGGATATTCGAGACCATATCAATCGACTTCCGAATGTAGCACCGGGCATTCAATTTTCGTTTTCCGAGACTAAACAAACAATTCACATTTGATCTGCAGTCTTGTTTCTGTCTCACTTCGTCTGTGTATATGCGCTGCAGTCTTCATAACTGCGCAAACAATACATCATGATAGAACGTTAAGCCTGTGTGCAGCTGTAGTTACAATGGTGTGAAACTGAGCCGTCTGAAACCGAGGCTCTCGCATCCACTAGTCAAAGTAGCGGAGCTCTTTGTCAATTATGTTCGATCTTTAATGGACGCTGTGAAATCTGCTGGTCAGTAGGGATACGGACACATACCTCCGCTGCGCTGTCAAGTTGTAGCGATGCTTCTTAGCTTCGGTACTTCAGGGCGTCTATGCTTTCAACAAAACAAGACTTGGTCTTGTTGGCTTCTAGAAAGACGTGCTAACAAGAATTTTCTGCTGTGATTTCGGTCCGATATTTATGGCGTGTACTTGGTTCGACAATGGTTTCGTGTGAGTTATAGAGCTTGCTGGTAACTGTTGATCTTGTCAGTCGCTTTCTGTGCAAGATTAGGGGGCGAACAGAGTTTGTCGAGATCCGTTGTTATCTGATCTTCCAGATCTGATTGCCCCAGTTTGTGATATCCTCATGCTCACGAGGCCTGCAACGAATCTCTCATAAAAGTTATCGTGTACTGCTATCCTGACGTGCTTCATTTTCAGATCTCATCTTTCTCAGTGTACGGTGATACAGCTCATGATATTTGATCTTACAAGTGGGTATTTTGTGAGTATGCGTGAAGGACTGTTAGATCAAAAGACTTTGCATGGTTTGGTTCATCAAGATAAATATATCTATGCAATGGTGTTCACCTACCCGGTGTATTGATCTGAAGTGAGGCAAGTGAAAGTCTTGTTGATTGAAAGATACTTTACTGGGCGTGATCCATCACAGCACGTCAGCACGCTCTCAACCGAGAGTCGAGCCGAATGAATATAGGCCGGATCCTATTAGACTGCGTGGTTATGATCATCAACAGTATACTTATATATAACTCGATTCAGTATAAATATACTGTTGTAATGTTGAAGTCGTTAAATGAAGCTTGTTTCTCTCTCATTAATCGACGAACTTAAGAGCTCCAGGGTATACACGGTTGTTTTAACCTCAATACTCAAGATTGGGTCTCATGACTGTTCTCTGAGTTTGGTGGTTTCATAAAAGACCATTCCTAGATCAAAGCGTCAAACAATACAAATACTAGCAAAACTACTAGCAAAAATGAAGCAAACAAACTCACTCATAGAATGTTGATGCCGTTGGTGCTAAAGTAACCGACAAAGAGAATTACCCCGCCACGTGCATATTCTAACAATAGTGGGGTGAGGATGGCATGCGATATGCCATGGCTTGAAGAACAATATCAACCAAAAGATTCATTGTTGTTGTCAACCTAGTCGATGCTTCCGATACAGCGACGATAAAAAGAAAAGGGTTATCTCCAGATAATAGGCTGCGTGATGAGAGCTCGTTCTCGTTTTACTCGTCCTCGTCCTCGCGTTTTGTTTCCACACAGCAACAGCAACAGCAATACTACTACAACTACTACTATCAAAAGCAACACCAAACCTAAACCAAGATCCAACATCAGGATGGCTTCAGTAGAAACAGCGCCACAGCCAGGGGTACAACTGGAACCCTCTATTCCTCAACTCTTCACCACTGATCCTCCCATCCGCGACAGCCTACCCACAGAGTCATCTCGTCTACAGGACAACACCATAGACGAAGTACTGCCCTACCTCAAGGGCGAAGAGTACGAGCAATGCAATTCCCACGGTCTTCCTCACCTAGACCGCCGTCGCCATGTCAACTTCTTGCATAAGCAGCTGGGCAAATTACCTGCCGCCTTCACATCCGCTGACCCCAGCCGACCCTGGTTCTTTTATTGGTGCCTCTCTGCTCTAGTTCTCCTGGGAGAGGACGTCGAAGCGTACCGGGAGAGACTTGTTGACACTGTTCTCCCTATGCAGAACCCCGATGGAGGCTTCGCCGGCGGCTTCGGACATACCTCGCATCTCGCCACCTCCTATGCAACCGTCCTGTCTCTGGCTCTGGTCGGCGGTGAGGACACCTACGAATGTATTGACCGGCGAGCCATGTGGAGATGGTTATGCTCGCTCAAGCAGCCTGATGGAGGATTCCAGATGGCCCTGGGGGGCGAGGAGGACGTCAGGTATGTGCATACTGTACCATTGCACCATGCATTCCCTGCAATGTCATGTTGACGATCGAGGCCTGTACCCCGATTGCTATCATGTTGTGAACCATCAAGAAATGAATCCACGATCCAATGCCTCATATCAACCTGTATACTGATAGAATTGCAGGGGTGCCTACTGTGCGGCTGTCATTATCTCTCTGCTCAATCTTCCCCTTGAGCTATCACAGGATTCTCCCGCACGATCTGCTGGTCACACTGGTCTGTTTGCAGGACTTGCCGACTATGTACACAGATGTAAGTGACGCTGACGCATGAAGCCCTGCACGCTTGTGGTTCCCTCTCTGATCGTCCACCTTGAACAGGCCAAACGCACGAGGGCGGCGTGTCGGCAAAGCCGGGCATCGAAGCACACGGTGCATATGCCTTTTGCGCTCTTGGATGCCTTTCAATTCTTGATTCTCCACATCGAGCCATCCCGCGGTATGTCTTTCTCCCTTTCTTTGTCCACTCAAATCTTGACATGAAAGCGGTGCATGCTAACCTAGCCCTGATCATCCGGACTTTTAGGCATCTCAATGTACCACTCCTTATCTCTTGGTTATCTTCTCGTCAGTACGCTCCCGAAGGTGGTTTCTCGGGTCGCACGAACAAGCTAGTCGACGGTTGTTACAGTCACTGGGTCGGAGGATGCTGGCCCCTCATCGAGGCCGCGCTCAACGGACCTGGGTCGGGACACGAAGGGCAAGAGGCCAACTTAGGTGACCGTCCACTACCTGCGGCCCAGGATAGTCTCTTCAGCCGCGACGGTCTGATCCGGTACATTCTTTGTTGCTGTCAAGATCAGTCTAAGAGGGGTGGTCTGAGAGACAAACCAAGCAAGTATGCCACTCTGTAACTCTGCATTCAGAAATTTCAATGAGCGCTAACTCCAGCCCAACAACAATCAGGTACTCGGACGCATACCACACGTGCTACGTACTTTCTGGCTTGAGCTCAGCGCAGCACAGGTGGACCTTGGTTGCTGCTCGTCCTCACGAGGCGGATGTCAAGGGCGATTCGTGGTCTGTAACACCTTACATGGAGGGGGAGCAGATCTTTGACGAGGAGGATCGCGTTGCCACCGTGCACCCAGTTTATGTTATTCCGCAGCACAAAGTGGAGGACATACAGAATCACTTTTCATCCAAGCATGGTTTTTAGATTAAGTAGCATTTGTGTAGCGCCAAGCTGGCGACTTGGGAAAAGATATGAGACACGAAAGATAATGGACTCCAGGCTATTAGAGACCAGTCACTTCATGATTCTGTAAGTGAGAATATGATCATATATAACAAGGGCGTATGCGTCAAGCTCTAAATACATTTGCTTGCAGTGCACGGAGATTTGCCTTGTTAACGATGGTCTACACTCAGCATATCAGACTCGAGTGGCCAAAGTACGACATGGCACCTGAGCCGTCAAGGTGTGACAAACTGTGCTGCTCTGAATTCTCGAGATACCGCACAAACAAATATCCACGAGCATCCACCGCAGTGCATGCATGCATGAATCAATCATTGAACGCAGACAGATTCAACTTACAAGTCACAACGACCTCGAATGTGCTATACCATACCGTCCACAACAAGCATGGCAGAGTAACAGTGCAGCAAACATGTATCTTACTTTGATGGGTTTGCAACAGCGAGATTTGGGAACTGTTTCGGTACAAGGGAAGATAACGTTCACTTCCAAGATCGGAAACATGTTATGCAATGCTGTGTCTTAGTTACAAATTGTTCCCTGTTCAAGAGATCGTTCCGATCGAAATAATGACATATACACAACTATGACAGTAGTTCAAGCACGCGGCCACTCTGGGGCAATATATCATCTAGATGGATTGGGTTTTCGGAATATAAGTATCTTACAATCGACGCCCTTACAAGAACTTGATCTTCTCTTACGACATACGATAGCAACAAACCTCGCATTAACAATCGAGTTACCATGAAGCGCGATAAACATAGCTCTATTGACCCCGTGAATTGTCCAATCACCATGAACAGCGCGGAGACAAGAAAATAGGATCCTTCAACGGTCGAGATGTAAGACAACCCCACGATCATGTCTCAGTTGTAACGTGCGTGCTGTTGACCGCAAGTAGTTTGTTTAAACTGGCCCGGCACGCATTCGGCAAGCCAGTTCCACGTATTTTTATCATGGATTGCAGTGCAGGCATAGGTGCATACTCCGTTCTAGTGCAGTAACTTGTGCCATAATTTTGGCCGGGACGGTATTCGATGAATTGATGAAGGGGCCCAAGCACTTGGATCGACCGACAGGGTATAAGCGAGTCCAACCCTATTTATATCTTGTCGATATTTTGTTGCTCAACAACGCTGTCTCCGCATATAGCTAAGTAGTCGTCTTTGAGGATTCTTTACAAGTAGGTATATTGGTCCCAAAAAGAGAGAATGGAGTCATTGAAGCTGGATCATGTAAAGATACCTGGCCTTGTTGAAGGTCGTAGTTGTTGCCCTCAAAGGTCCAGCCTTGCTTCCTTGATCCCCGTCAGACGGGGCTTCCCGCAGACCGCGATATCAATACATACCAACATGATGGATCCTTTTGCACGTTCCCTAGCCGACCTATATTATGAACACGAAGGAAGCGCTTGGTCTAGCCGCCGGAAACCGCAATAAGAAGATAACAAGAGTCGCAATTCTGGGGCAAACTCAATCTGCCATGGGGCAAGTCCCCCAACTAACTTTATTATTGCTCAACATGCGTAGTTCGAGCAGGATATGCAAGGTTGGTAGCAGACTCTCTCTCATCGTCATATTCCATCATCACCGGCACTTCACCACTGTGGCCGTCGCCCCGCTCCAGGCCCATGTTCATTCTTGGAGGGGGTTAGGAGTTGAGGGGTGACAAAAGAAGAAAGGCAACCTTAGCCAACTACCTACCTACTAAGGTAGGTAGGTGGAACTTGTTAGGTGCATCTATAGGTAGGTAGTCTAGGTTTTGGGGCCAACTTCCTTCAAGGTTCTTGTTTTTTTTTTCCTTCTTCTTTTTCGTGGAGTGCCATAACAGTCTATTCGTAGGCACCAATCGCAGCAACAAGCCCACAGGCTGCTTGCCTCGATGCATTTTTTTTTCTTCTTCTTTCTTTTCGGAGCCGTTCAGGTACAGTTGTTATTGCTGGTTGTCTTGGCTGTATAACCGCTGTCTCTCTGGCACAGTGATTTGCTTCCACATGCATCACAGTAGGCGATACGCCCAGGTTGATAAGGCGCCTAAACGAGAATGTACTCTTATTTTGACGCTTGTGGCTCCAAATCGGTATGCCACAAATTTGGGACCGGCCGAACTCGTAAAGGAAGAAGAATCTCTAACGGTTATCTTCCAATTCGATGTTTGTCATGGGGCTGTCTAGAACTGGCACGTCAGAGTCAACTAGCGGCATCCTAGACAGAATTCTGGAAGAGTTCGAATTGTCGAATCGTTGTTCGACGTTAAAAGCTCAAGCTCCGTCATGGCTCATGTTGGAGGGGGGTACCCTGGTTCCTCCACAGAACCCACAAAAGGCCACAATCTTTCAATTGAATTCATCAACACCCCTGTCGCGACTCGCAGTTTGATATCAGTCCTGCAGATGCTTGGCAAATCTTTTGTTCTCGAGACTCTTTGAGCTTCGTTAGCTTGGCTTGAGAATAGCCAGTCAAAGAACAAACCTCAAGGGCCGGGTCAAACGTGGTGAGCATGTGTGCTGGACCTCGGTAATCACGATGCTGTAAAATTAAATTCCGCATGCATTGTGAGATGACTTGCTGTCATGTCAATCAATGGCTGTTGCTGATGGAATGAAGTTTGCAAATTAACATGGAGGGAGCATAAACGGCCACCTCGCCTCACGCATAGGTGAGGTAAGACGCTCAATGAGGTATTAGAGGTACTTGCTGTTGACAAGCTTGTCGGTAGTTGTGTTTCGCCATTGCAAAGTTCCTGCAATGTTATTATTGTTGATGTTGTTTTTTATTTGATTCAAAGCATTGCCAACACATCTTTGCATGAGGTTAGTACTGTAGGGGCTGACCCGAAAGCTACCTGCTGCACCTGCCTTACCTTGCCTTAGTCGTTACCTCGAGCTTCTTTCCATTGGGGTTCCTCCTACCATCCATTTCCATACAATACCCCTCCTGGTGTAGAAGTAGCTACTGCCTCTGGTAGCTTACCTACTTTCGATTAGGCAAAGACGGCGTTTGAACGTCAGGGTACAGTACCTTCCCCTCTTCGACTTAGGCCTCTCTAGCCCGTACTTCGGAAGGTACCTTGGGTGTACTGGCCTAAGCTTCAGGCCTACCTACCTACCTACTTATAGGTTAGTAGGTAGGTACCTTAGGTACTGGGTAGGTAAGTATAGTAGGTAGTACCTACCTAAACACCAAAGAAACGAGACTTCTCTTGTCATCCAATTTCTCGAATGCCATAAGAACGTATCCTGCATTCTCGAACCACCAAACACCCGCTGTGCACACCATTTCAATGGATTCAAAA
This sequence comes from Fusarium camptoceras, assembly GCA_004367475.1. Taxonomy (NCBI): domain Eukaryota; kingdom Fungi; phylum Ascomycota; class Sordariomycetes; order Hypocreales; family Nectriaceae; genus Fusarium; species Fusarium camptoceras. The sequence goes on along the minus strand of QGED01000133.1, from coordinate 12,325 downwards.
GTCCTAGCCCCGTCTTTATTGCTGAGACATTCAAGCAAAAGTTGATGTGCATCTTCCAATCAACTGTGCCGCTTTCACCGTTCTCGTCATTCGAGTTATTTATTAGAGACTCCTTTGCTTTTGCTGCGTACTGGGGACAGCCCTAACGGCGCTCACACCCATGCCTGTGGATGCATGGCGCAGGGTATGGTGGGCAGGGACCGATGAGCAATACCGGACTCTACTCTGTATTGCTGAAAAGCCCAGCCACTGACTATACTGTTCATGCACTGCACGTCGTTGCGCTGCTTCACCGACCCTTTCTCTGGGTCTTTGGGAGTGGCATGTAAAATCCATCGATGTGGACAGACAGGCTTTGTCAGGGAGCTCAGGTGCCATCACCATTGGGCCATCCTCATTTCTCAGGACACATGGACTTGCAAAAGTTGGTTGTTGACCATCTCCGACCAGTCAACAACGAGGCCCTGGAGCTGATATCGTATCCAAGAGTTTGATAGCATCAGTCTCAAAGATTCACCCTGCCACCTACTACGATCTTATTCGTGATGCTATTCCGAGCATGGTTGTTACCAATTCTCGTGACAGCAGTTCCAGGCGCCCGTAATAGTCACATAAGGTCTTTTCGAAGTTCGACATACTCACTTTAAAAACATGCGCGCTTCACGATCTTGTTGTTCTGCGTACGAATTAGCCCATGGTTCTAACCGCCACATGAAGTTGAGAACGTGGCCCGCTTTCAATGAGTCGTTGTCACTCGGCCCCGGTACGACACTCTAGTCTTCAGGCTAGGCCGCTCAAAATGGCCGTCCATTTCGCGCGCGACTGGTGAGGATCAAAACACAAACCTGGCATATGTCAATCTCGACCCTGAGAATTTTCGCTTCTAATTAGTTGCGGTAACGATGGACAACTTCGATGGTCCTGCAGCATCTCCGGCCACCGGGGCCCTCGGCGCTGGAGAGGAGGGGTTCAGAGTGGGCTGCCCCTCGCTGCACCTCATCGTCCAGCCTCAGGGCAGTACTGCGCAAATACAACACGGTATGGACATAGTACTTTAGAGGTCTGGCCGCTGTGCATTAGTGGCCGCCAAAGCAGAGATCTCAGACGTCAAGATATGGTGTTGAGCCAGGGACGTTATTAAAAGCTGCTTTTATGGCTGCAGATTATTTTGCCCCTCGTCAACCTTTCGGTCTTTTCAGACGTCCGGCCTGACAGCGAGAAACGGATTACCCGCCTTGGGCTACTGCGGTGATCTCCTCTTCGCCACTTGAGTTGAAGCTAAAGCAAGTTGAAATTGTTGCCATGTAGCAATGCATCTTCAATCGCGTGTCTGCATGAGCTTCAGAAACGGGGCCCTCACTGGCCCCGTCGCCCCCCATTCCAGACCATGCCATCATGTCTTCATGTACTCGGCCGGATACAATACAAAGACCCTGGCCATACCATTTACCATTGGCCTCGAGATGCCATTATGAGGGGAAGTGGGCAAACGTACACGTTCAACAATACAAAGTTTGAACTAGAGGCCATAGCCGAGACCGCCAAACAAAACGTTGTCAGCGAGGGGAGGAGAAAAAAATTGAATCAAAGTAAATCAAAACAAAACGAAAGAGAAACAAAAAAGAAAAAAAGAACATAACCCGCAGCAGAGGATCCAGCTGCAGAGCAATGACTGAGAGTAAAAATGGGAACCTACTAGGTTCTTTGGTAGTACGCCAGTGGCCGAAGGCGTTAACTTTGAGACTTATCAGAGAGATCGCCTGCTTGCTGCATCCTCCATGTGTCGCGGTGGAGTGGCCTAGTCGCCAGCGGTTTTGATCAACTGGCAACCAGGTAGGCCAGCACAGCAAGATGGGTCACACTCTTTTGAGAGCCGCATCGTTGCTTGCATCTGCCCCCATTCGCGCGTCTTCCTTTGTCTCCAGACACCCCCGGTCCCGCGCTAATAGGTTGTCTGGAATAAAGGCACACACGTCTCGCCGTGCCATCGGCTCAACTCGTCGTCTGCAGCAGATGGAAGTACATGCTGTCAGTACCTAGTATTACTCAAGACGGATATTTCGACAAAGCTAAGGTTGTTCTTCCTTTTCTTCCGGTGCTCGTTCTCAAGTGTATCGAATCCTGCTTCATAACCACCTTGCTCCTTCTTCCCATCTCAACTCTTGCAATTCATCTTGTACGTCAGCCGCCTGGGCTTTCTTCAGCTTCAGATACAACACGAGCCTAACAAACTTGACAGGACCCCCCAAGACTTGCAAGGCTTGTTTCAGTTTCGATCCGGTTCCTGACATCTCTCTGCCTCCACATCCTCTACCCGCTGCAACGCTCGATCCTAGAGTTCGTCCTCGGAGCTAAACCCTGTCTTTCGGCATCAGTCTTCTCCTTTGGATCTAGACAAGCGTTTATTTTGGTCGCGTTTCCTCCATTGATATTCCTTCTTTATATCAACTTCCCCTCTCTGGTCCTTGATCCTCTCCACTGTCCTTGTCGCCCCAGAGAAGCTTTTATAAACTTCGATTTCCACCTTTTTGTTTACTCAAGCGCAACCACAACCGCATCTCAACCGACCTCCAACTTATCACTTCTGCCCATCAGGTGACCGCCACCAGCATCAACATCACAATGGGTGGATTCTATATGCAATACCTCGAGAGTAAGTCAATAATGATTCGACCTGTTCTATTTTTGCAAGCCAATTCCATCCACGCCATCGGCAATTGCTCTAGGAAACATGATGCGATGAGAAAAAAAAAAAAGAAGAAAAAAAAAAGTACAGGGTAAACCCGGGTTCTCCGCATGAAGTAATGAGCAACCATTGTTCTTGCTCTTGTGCAACCTGGGTTGAATTGTATTGCACAATCGAGGGAGGACTGTGAAGCCTCGTTGAAATTTAGGTGGTGACTATTCAGTAGTCCTTCCTCGATGTTCCATGGATTTGGCTTATCCTTGAGTCTGGATGGACCGCGGGGGTTTCTCAAGCCACCAACTTACACCGATTGTTGAGACAAGGACTTTGTGCTAACAGAACTGTGCACAGGCCTCTGCCGACGTCGAGGATGGACAGACCCCATGTACGAATGCTACCGGGATCACAACGGCTACACCTGCCTAGTTCTTGTCAATGGTCGCGAATACCAGACAGATCTTGCATACGAATCTGACGTCCTTGCCCAAGAGAACGCCGCCATGCGTGCTTTCATGGTCTGCCGCAACTTCTCTGTCAACGGGGGTATGCTGGCTCGCAATGGTATCGTCCAAGGCCTCCCAGCCCAGGAAACATCACGTCGCCGCAAGAGCCGTCACACATCCTCACGAGACAGCGACCGCCATAGCAGGCGATCAGGACACCACTCTAGTAGTAGCTCGACTGCCTCATTCGATTAGGGGGTGTTTCGGCGTTACGCAGCTGTCAACAGCCATTCGGGATATTTGACGGTATGGGCTTTGGCTCAGATTACCTTTACTCGAAGTATATCGAGAAAGCATTGGAGGGAAACCACACAAGACGACTTATAAGCGGTTGAAATGCTTCACAGCAATCCCAAGGGATATACCCAAGCCAACCTCCTTTGGTAACCTCTCGCGCGAGACTTGGGGAAGGATTATCAGTTATTTCTTTATTTTCTTTTATCTGTTACTCCAATTTGTTGCATCAATTTGCTTTTCTGTTCGACACCTATTGTTCGCTTTGAACTGGGTCAATGAGGACATATAACCTGATATATCCTCACTATCTTCGACGATTCATGACGATACGACACGACTTTAGATGCGATCTTAAATGTCTGCAGCCGGCAGTTTCTATGACGCCTTCGTCCAACCCAGCGATTTGTTATTTCTCGCAAAAAGAACTAAAAGACTGGATCGAATTTTACCAGGGAGACTCGACCTGGCTTACTCATGACGAACACCCTTTTCGTCGTTCTGGTACTTGGCAGAATATTCATCAAACCCCGAATGAGTCGATTGTGTTAAATCGAGCTGAAAGGACGACATCCTACATAAAGGCCCCCGGTGACACCGGAAGTCATTCCAGTTGGGCCCGAATCCGAGAAACAATAGTCGCAAGAACGGATGGAGAAGATTGAAAAGGGTACGAATACCTGGGAATGAGTAAATTCTGGATCGGATGACCGTGTCATCCCAAAGAAGGAAAAAAAACAAACATTTGTCTTTCAAAAGCCACGCAAAGGCGGATTTAACACACGTTGAACGACAGTTTGATGAACTACAACGAAAAGAGAAAAAGCACAGTTCCTGAGGGTTTCTTTTAGCATGGGGCACTATTAACGAAGGCTGGGTTCTCTTAAGCACATTTCTATAATGGATTTCGATGAGAAATTGGAATCTTGTTTTGATGGAAGAAAAAGTACGAGCATGGTAGGAGCTAGCGTTGATTTTTACAACATGAGGAAAGATGAGAAGGATCACGAGAATGCAACGATTGACGAGGATTAGCATGGCCTGTGAAGGGATATGATGACAAGGCCCTTTGACGACGATAATGATCACGACTTTTTCTGTTTTACTGCCGATAAATGTGCAGGTACCACCATGTGTTCCTTGATCTTGATGTATCTGTGGTATATGATGTACGACTTGAGCTGCCTCTCAAGAGGGTTATATACATTGCGCAACGTTTCTCCAACCACAAGTTCCTGTTACATTTGACCTATTTTTTATGCTATGGCTCCTTTGCCTTGCTACGTGGTGTGATGTGAAATTTGTTGAGTCTCATTGTTTTGTTCATTTGAGTTGCTCTCATCCGGAGCTCTAACATGTTGGTTTGTTTAGGTGCTTGGTGAAGCAAAGGGATGTTGGCTGCACGCACAACACCAGAGGCTTTGTAACACTCCATCCTTGGTACTTCCTCCTTGTAATTACCATGACCGGGTTTCTCACTGACATCGCGGGCATCCAGCCATACGCTTAGATACAACACCCCCCCTTGCGCTTATAATTATCTCTGTTGAGAACATTAGTGCATCTGAGGGTAGCCTTTTCAGCCCAGAACAAAGCGTCTCACATTTCATCCGTTTAGACCAAGCTCATGTTGACAATGTCATTCTCATCCTGGTCTCATGGAAGCATCATTGCGAATGTCGACAAGACCCTCGCCCCTCAACTATGCATCTATACTTCTATTCCATCGTAAGTACAGAACAACTTATTCACTACATAAGACGTACCACAAAAGTCTTTTATTTATGTGTTGAAACGTACCGGTAATAACAATACTATCTTGCCACACGATTTTAAACCCCTCAATGATTCACTCTGAGGACGAGTAAGATCACCAACTTTATGATATCTGGGGAGACAACATTCATTACCAGCCTACAAAGACTTGCTAGATTGTGGACAATGCCTTTGAATAGGTAGGTTATGTCATGTGATTGGTGTTTCTTCAGGATGACAAGTGGGACTTCGAATTGCTCCTTCATGCCTACTTGCTCACGAACCAGGCGCAGGCGATACAAGCCACTCAGGGGATCCTTCATAATGCCTGGCATAATTGAGACATAACAATAAAAAGCAATAATTCATTCTATGTTGGAAAAAAGCCTGAAACAAGGTTTAACTGGGCTTAAAGGTCAGGCCTTGATGGCATGTAGGACGGGAGCGAGAAACATACAAAGGATGCCGGACAACTGAACGGGGTTAGATACATTATAAATTTTGATTAAGCCATCTGCAGTGAAGCATCTGAAGAGCTACAAACAGCCATTTGGATTGGAGAATTGAACTGCGTTCCGGTGATACCGGCAACTGTCAGCTGCCGAAGTAATGGACACAAGACCACCTAACACCAAACTCTAACGTCGTACATTTAAGCTTTGAAGATTGATTGCCGAGCCAGTTCAGCTTCAGCATACATGTTTCGCCCATATCAAATGTGCGATGACGTTGAAGGAGAGCGTAGCATAGTCGGTGATGATTGTAGCTTGGGGCCAGGGTAGTAGGTTTTAGGTTGATTATAGTTATCTTCCAATTATGACCCCATTCGTCATATTTGAACCGCAATAGTTTATTCAAGGTACAGTGGAGGGAGGAGGGGAAGTTGATAGAGTTTGGTGATTGGAGTTAGTTAGTTGGCCACGGATACGTGTTGGGGTCACGGGGTGGTGATCGACCTGTCAATCAGATGGATGTAAGGAGACGAGAGGGGTCTCACACTAATAAGTTTGTAGACGTGTCAGATGGGGACACGGGAGAGGCTGAGATGGAACGCCTCGATTATGAAGTCATATGGGGCTACTTGTGGAACGGTTTCAAAGTTCACGACACTGAACTGGATATCTACAAAAAGATGGATCAAGTCAGAGGCGAGGAAGGTTGAGACAGAGTCATGAGGATGTTATACTTGGAACATCAATGCCGTTGAAGAGCCAATGCATCCTTCCGTAGAGATAAGTGTCGGTACCGACACGAAGGACTCTCGTAAATGAGTTGCAGGGTCCTTGACAGGGGTTCGGGGTTGTATAGATGAAGGTCAGCCTATGAGTGGTTAACTTTGCATGACCACCTCCTTAATGCTTACACTCGAAGGAAATGGTGCCACTGCTAGCTCAGACCTCTTTCCTTCTCTTTCAATGAAATGATCAACTATTAGAGTGAAGAAAGGAGGTAATGTACTCGGTACCTCGTCAGGGTATCCGAAAGATTAACTGCGAGCCTGGAAGACAAGATTAGGTACTAGATAAGTTTAGTAGTTTAGATACTTTAAGCCCTGCGAGTGGCGCGCATGCTATTTGATTTCAGGATTCCAAACCTTGAAAGATGATTTTCCTGTTACTCAGTGGCTTCCTAAACCAGATAATAGTTGTTTTCAACCTCAGCTGAAACCTTGTCGGATATTGATTGATTGATTGATTAATTAATTAATTCTAGAATAGTATCCGTATCCATCAGCGAGACGGAAACGGCCTATTCCAACAGGGGCTTAATATAATTTCGTCAGGGAACGGGAAATGGTCGAGCCACATTGACCCCGCTAGACCTTGTTTGATTGGAGTGAGACGCCCCCTTTCTCTTCGAGGACCTCGTGTCGCGGATCGTTGGCTTGTATGGACCGAAATAACTTAGTACTCTACTGGGTACCTAGGTGACTAGACTATTTGACAACTGAACATCGCATTCATATGGAAGCCAAGGAAGATACCTATCCGTACTTTGATATTCAATGGTATGAGACTTTTGGTGCAATAGGTATCTCAGTGGGTTTGTTGAAGATGTGGTGTTGTCGACCTTTATTGTCTATGGCTAAAACAGAATTCAAGTAAAACTACCTAGGTGCCTACCCGAATTAGGTTTAGAAATGCCTGGAAACAACACCAACTTTACAAAGAGATCTTCATCGTGATTAAGCCTGGACCTAAAAAAGGACCCTGTTACTGGTGGTAGGTAGCCCGACTATTGGGCTGGCACTGACTGGCACTGGCTGGTAATGGCAATGGCAATGGCAATGGCGCTACCCCCTGGATCCCGTTCCCCACTTTCCCATCCCATCCCATCTTATTCTCAAGCTCCAGGTGGAAGCAACCTGTTTCTATGGCTGCCGCATACTACGAGGCAGTGAATCTACCCACGTTGGCCTTTTTAGACATCCCCACTTGCCTTGGACTGTTCTCCATCTCCTGAGTTCAAAGTCGGCCTACTTTCTTCTTCTTCCTCTTCCTTTTCCTCTCTTCTTCTTCTTCCCTTCTCCTCTCTGACCCTGACTCCTCCATTCCATCTTCACATCTTTCGAGATACCCAATACCCTCTAACCTTTAACCTACCTATTCTAATCTAATCCTGTCGAGGTTTCCTCCTTCTTTTTAGGACCTCGCTGCTGTCCCTCTCTGTTCTTACATTCGCTGTTCTGCTACACTCCCCTTTGCTCTCAGCCCATTCAGCTTAGCTTCCCAACACCGCAATCATGAAGGGTTCGTCCTAACAAATTATCTTACCAGCTTCCTCAGCTAACAATCCTCAGGTCTTATTCTTGTCGGTGGCTATGGCACCCGCCTTCGCCCTCTCGTATGTTACCCCACGAAAGCTCGCGACTTGACCGCGCGCACCTTCAATACTCTCGACTTTTCAAGTGACTAACAGTATGCGCCGCCTTACAGACACTGAGTGTTCCTAAGCCCCTGGTCGAATTCGCCAACAAACCCATGATTGTGCACCAGATTGAGGCGCTGGTCGCAGCTGGTGTAACTGATATCGTCCTTGCCGTCAACTACAGACCCGAGGTCATGGAGAAGTTCCTCGCCGAGGTAAGAACTGCCACTAAGCTCTTATCAGCCAATATTCTGACCCATGTCGCAGTACGAGGAGAAGTTCAACATCAACATCGAGTTTTCCGTCGAGACTGAACCCCTTGACACTGCTGGACCCCTGAAGCTTGCGGAGCGAATTCTCGCCAAGGACGACTCCCCCTTCTTTGTCCTAAACTCCGATGTTATCTGCGACTTCCCTTTCGAAGACCTTCTAGCTTTCCACAAGAACCATGGTAACGAGGGTACCATCGTTGTTACCAAGGTTGAGGAGCCTTCCAAGTATGGTGTCGTTGTCCACCAGCCCGGACACCGCTCTCTGATTGACCGATTCGTCGAGAAGCCCGTCGAGTTCGTTGGCAACCGTATCAATGCCGGTCTCTACATCTTCAACACCTCCATCCTCGACCGTATCGAGCTTCGCCCGACTTCAATCGAGAAGGAGACCTTCCCTGCCATGGTCAAGGACAACCAGCTCCATTCTTTCGATCTTGAGGGCTTCTGGATGGATGTTGGACAGCCCAAGGACTTCCTCAGCGGTACCTGCTTATATCTCTCTTCCCTCACAAAGAAGGGCAGCAAGGAGCTCACCCCTGCCAGCGAGCCTTATGTTCACGGTGGAAACGTTCTGATCGACCCCTCAGCTAAGATTGGCAAGAACTGCAGAATCGGACCCAATGTCACAATTGGCCCCAACGTTGTTATTGGTGATGGTGTCCGTCTGCAGCGATGCGTCCTTCTCAAGGGCTCAAAGGTCAAGGACCACGCCTGGGTCAAGTCTACCATCGTTGGCTGGAACAGCACCATTGGTCGATGGGCCCGTCTCGAAAACGTGACAGTACTTGGCGACGACGTTACGGTCGGCGACGAGATCTACGTCAACGGCGGCAGTGTCCTTCCCCACAAGTCTATCAAGGCTAACGTCGACATCCCTGCTATTATCATGTAAGGAACGTTTCTCTTCACGATTTCACGTTCTGTACAAGTCTGTTGGAGGACACACCAACGGGCTTTTCTATCTACACTATAATCTCACACGACATCGACGATTAAAAGGATATCGAACAAAATTCACCACTCTGGGAAGGTGTGCTGGCCACCATTTTTATACCAAGGCGGCCTGGCGGGAAAGGAATTAAAGAGCCTGCTGCGTCATCTATCTTAATACTTTTGTGCAGTCGTCTCAAGCCCCTATTATGCGTGTTTATCAGGCGTCCAGGTCGATATTTACAGGGGGCAGGCAGACGAGTAAGCTATGGAAGGACGAGACAAGAACAGGCTAGGTTTATGGCAGCGTTTTGAGGAAGCCGTGTACAATGGTTTGTTTATTAGTTATTGAATTAAAGAAGGTGGTGTAATACCATTTGAAACTTTACCTCTCTGCGTTTCCAGTCGCTTGTCCCTGTCCCACCGAACTCCATTAGACTCTGGAGGATAGGCATGGTCAATGTTGTGCTGTCAAGCTGACACGTCGCCAAAAAGTCATATTTCACGGGAAAACTTCCTGAACAAAGCAAGGCTATAAATTAGGAAGGGTTCGATGTTTTGGTTCAAAGTTCAGGAACCAAAGGGTGGATTTATATCCAACGAGGCTACCTGGCTAGAATTCTCCAAACTTCACTCTTGGGCATAATCCTTTGGAAATGCTTCTAGTAACTCGTTAACATCTCTGATTGGCTACAGACCGAAGTGACGTGAGCTCGGCGAGGGATCCCCAGACCTTGTCAACGGCTGGGGGACCCCGAACTCGGGTAAGCCAAGCGATAGCTAAGGAGATCGCGGGGACGGTGATGCCAGAGCCTGAATGGGATCGGTCTCGATACAAGTGGTCATGGACTAAGCTGTTCGGTCGAGATAGTATGGAGCCGTGGTACGAGTGAACTAAGATAACATGCCAATATGTTACGATGACAGCGATATTAGTTGGGTTGTAACTGCGATCTACACGATGCGATAAGATGCCATTAGCCTTGACCAAATCTTTACAAAAGCCACAAAGTCACAAAGTCACAGGGGAGAGGCAGCAAATTGGAAGCCTCACAGGCGGTGCGAAAAACAACCAGGACACAGAAGCCTATTGACAAAATAACTTAGATGTGTTTAGGCCAAAGCTTAGGGTACGCTCTTCTGATGTTTATGACAACCTTACCTAATTAAGTCTCGATTTTTCGTTGACCCACCTGCCTGAACCATATAAGCCAAGTGCATCAAATCGATGGAGATCCCTCAACGCCTCTAAATGCCAGGTGCTGCACAAACGTCTGAATTCATAAGAGGCTTGGACTTCAAAGCCAGAGGTATTTGAGCCTAATATCGCCTCAAGCAGGTGAAGTTAGAGTGGTATCGTGGAATAGGGCAAGGAAGGGTTGAATGCACCTGCAATGGAAGGACGGGATATTCACGTCGGTGGTATTATTGGCACCTTCCTAAAATCTTCTACTCTGCAGATTTGAGAGTGAATTTCCTTCCCACTGCTATACCTCATGGGCAAGGGCTTCGTCCCCAAAACAAGGAATGGAAGAAGCGTACCACGATTAGGTGACCCCGGTTAAAAAAAATTAAATAAAAAAAAAAAAGCCGGGCACTGGCGAGGTCTAAAATCGATGTATCTTGCACCCCGCCATTCTGTTCGACCCAAAATCAATCTGCGACACTCGCACACGCAACGGGACAACCCAGACTGTGAATATTTCTCGAATGATTGCGGCATTTCCAAGATAAATCACGGACACGGATAGAAGGAGGCAGGCCAGGTCCCTGAGGCTCAAGCCACGAACCGCTGCACCTGCACTGGAATCACACCAGTTACATTGCACCAATCATACTCAATAAGAAACACACGACTTGCTAGATCAACCGCCGAAGTTCGTCCAGTGAATCTCGAATGATACCTCGCAACAGTCTGAATGCGCACAATTGACGGTATTCCTTTTCGGTCTGGTGCGCACAATACGGCCCGTTTACCAGGTTCCCGATATAGCGGCCTTCGACCAAAGCGATCTAGAGCTTTGTCAATTGTTTGCAGAGTCATAGTCACCTTGTTGTCGGTGCTTTTGGCCAGGAGACATTATTCATTGGGCTTGAAATTTCCACAGAAAGGCAGGTCTCAGACAAGCACGAGACCATAACAGATCAGGAACACTCCATCTTGACATTCACTACAAACCCAAGACCCTGGCTTGGCAGCGGTCTTAATTATCAGGACAATGGGGGCACAGCATGTGCAAGGGCATGGGCGTGGACTTGAATCTAAGGCTAGGAAACGTCCTTGGCCTCGGTTTATTGTCTTGTTCATTGCAATGATGCTGATTTTAGTGGTGAGTTGCTATTTCTATTACCGTGTGTTTTGTCTTCCCTGTGCTTGGCCTTCAGTAGGCCATCATATCATCCATCTCTCTCCATGCCATTCCCCGTCATCCCGCCTTTCACCCACACCCTTCTTTTGTCTCCCCATGGCTCCCCCGTCTTTGGTTCTGGAGCCCATAGTTCACCCACCCGTACCGTAAGCCTGGGTTGGGTTGAGCGAGACGTTGCATGACCTGACCGAAATCTCACTAGTGAGGATGCAAATTGGGAGATTTGACGATAGCATCATTTTACGTACTGAGACGTCCTGTTCGCAAAATTTTCTGGGGCCAAAGTTGGCTTATGACGGCATCCCAGTGGGTATGCACGCGGACCAAGGACCTCAAATCGAAAAATCTCAATTCAGGAACCACGTATTACAGTACCGCGAAAAACTAGGACGTTCCATGAAAACAAGACACGGCGATGTTCGGCGTATTAGCGGAGCCTCTATGAGCTCTCTCCCCCGCACCCCGAACACCACCGACCACACCTCCACCATCTCTCCACTCGGACGGCCTCTCCACGGCCGCCCGGCGGCACTTCAATTGGGCTGGCTGCTTCAGAACCATGGGGAGCCCGCCTCAATCAGGAGAACAAAATACCTGGAGTGAGGCTCGTGGTATTAGATATCCACTGAAATTCGGGCCCATTCGGCGCTGAATGCTCCGTCCCTGTAGTGGACAGGGTCTCTGCACCTCACCTCACCTCACTTCCAC